>SNQJ01S0078474.1:36180-53482 GCA_010110895.2 Picea sitchensis
TGAATAGGTATATATAGAGATCATGTATTCATTATTGAGGGAGGTGAATTGTTATGTATTAATGTATTGGGTATTTGGAGGAGGTTCTCCTATTCTTTAAGGAGTTATTGTGTAACTCATCTCTTTTATCTATCTTGAAGTTGTTCTCCACGCTCACATTGGTGTACATGGTGTGTACTTCTGGTTTATTATGATATTCCAAGCATCTGGATCATAACATTTGGTTTCAAAGCATCGATCCTAGGGTTTTGCTGCTTTAAGCGAGTCATCTTGGAATTTTCGCTATAACTTTTTTTCTAGGATTCTTCCGACATCTAAATTTCGAGGTTACTCATAAGACATATCACATTACATTTGGTAAAAATTTCAGGTTCTGGGTCATTTTAAATTCTAAAACACATCCTGTGGAAGTTACGGATTTTTACTAGCCTTGAAATCAATCTCAAAGGAGTCAGTGTGGTAATTTAGCTATAACTTCTGTTTGGTGACGTTTCAGACTGTGAAAGTTTGAGAATACCAAGAAGACATAGCTAAGTTCCCTTGGTACAAATTTCAAGTTCAGGATCAGTTTAAGTTATGAGATACAAGTGGTGGAGATTAGGGTTTTTTGACAAACCTAAACTAATCTCAAACATGCGTTCTATGTAAAACAATCATATATGCTTCAGTAAAGATCCAAATTTAGTTACACCAGTTGAATTGGAAATATAACAAGGCATATTATCACAGGTAAAAATTGAAGAATCTTATCATATAAATTGGAAGTGTGGCATTCTGTACAAGTTTGCTCTCTAAGAAAGACCAAAAATCAGCAAGTTTTTGGAAAGTTACCATATCTTTCACTTGGCACATCAAATTTTGGTTAGACCTATGGCATTGTAGAGAGGGAAATATCATAGTAATACATGCCGAAATTTCAGATTCAAAAGGGCCAAAATTTCAGAGATACATCAGAAGGAAGGTCGTCTAGAAGAACAGACTCCAAATCAGGTTTTAAAAGGTATGTTGACTTAAAACTATCATAACTTTTGATTGAAATGTCTGATTGAGGTGATTCAAAAGCCATTGGAAAGAGAAAACACAGGAGAATATATTTGACAAATGATGATAACATTTTTGAATCATCATTTATAAGATATTGAAGTTGTAATTGGAGAGTTTTTATTAGACCTCAATTAAGATATAATGGCAACACACATGTTTTATGGAGATGAACATAAAGATAAAATCAATCCCATGGAATGGTTGAGAATGATAAAGAAAACTAATTTGGGTCCTCTTTTGGTAAGTGATCATTTTTGGGGTGAAGCTTGGGAATGGTGGATGAGTATTGATAAAGATACTAGACAAAACATGACATGGGAAGAATTTGAAAAACTCTTCTCAAATAAATAGATCAAGGATGCAAAAATGGAGGAGATGCATACAATTCAAGATGAGTTAAAAGGAGCAAAGGAAGAGATCAAGAATAAGTGTGATGAGATATCTAAGATACGATACCTTATTAAAGCACTCATTAAGGAAGTTCAAAAATTAAAACAGGGAAAGACTAGCAAAGGAAAGTGGAAAAAGGATGAGTCAAGGAAAGAATTAAAAAAGAAAGATGCAGAGATATGTCAATTACGAAACCATAATAAAAAATACTGGATGAGGTCAAGATATTGAAAGAAGAAAAGAAGAATTAACAAAATCAAGAAGAAACAAGGATCTTGGATGAAGAGTACCAAAAGACTTGAAGAAGAAATTTGCAAGAAGGTTGAGGAATTCCTAAATACCGATGAGGTAAAATCAGAAATGCAATCCAGAATTGAAGGACATCAGAATTTGACAAATGGGGTGACATGGCAACTTCAAAAGGAGAAAGAAGACAAGATTCAAGAAGGTCACCCGAAGATACTTGAAGAAATTGAACTTCATCTAGAGGATGTACATGTCAAATATGATGGTATTATCTCCAAGGCTAGAGTAATCAAAGACCAAGCAAACTGGATAGAGGATTCCATTGTCTCTCAAAAGAAGATAGATGAAATGGTTGTGCAGAGTGAAGGAAAACCATCAAATGTTAAACCATATCGACACCCTCATTACTAGGAAAAATTTCAAGGAGGACAAGAAGATTGATATTAGCATTATCAAGGAAGAAGATGGAATACTTATCAATATTCATGGAATAAGGCATCACAAAACTACTCTTCAACAAGATATTATTAGAGACCAACAACTACTACAAATTGGAGAAGTTACAACAACAATACATGGAATCAAAGGAAATAAAATTACGCAATAACTAACCATCAAGTATTAAGACCAAAAATAATTGATTTTGGATGGATGGATCATCTTAAATGGAAAGAAGAAAGCATGAACATAAGAAAATCATATTACTTGGTTTCATCACATGTAAATCCTTTAACTGCAAAGCTTCGAGGACAAAGTTTTTTGAAGGAGGGCACTATGATATGACCCCAAGGGGGGCATATATGGGGTTAAATATAAATGATATGACCCCAAATGAGGCATATATGGGGCTAAATGTAAATGTAATGTGTAAATGTATATGTAAAAGGGTCGGTTTAATAATAAAGAGGCCTCATGTGCAATGGTGAATAGGTATATATAGAGATCATGTATTCATTATTGAGGGAGGTGAATTGTGATGTATTAATGTATTGAGTATTTGAAGGAGGTTCTCTTATTCTTTAAGGAGTTATTATGTAACTCAATCTCTTTTATCTATCTTGGAGTTGTTCTCCACGCTCACATTGGTGTACATGGTGTGTACTTCTAGTTTATTATGATATTCTAAGCATCTGGATCATAACATAGTTTCACACAATATCCAAGAAAAACACTCTACCTAACCAACCTTATTCTCTTCAGTGTTCCCTTTCCTTGCTTTAGGGGTATGCTAGTTATGCATAGAGTTGGAGTGGATGGCTTGAGGAGGATATGTTTGGGGAATGTTACCCCCCTATGCCTAGGGGTAACTAGAGGAGTTCATGTCTCATGGCCCGCAATGGAGATAATGATCTTGACCTTGATGATGATCAACATGTCCACAGATGGCAGCCCAACAACCCCCCTCATTTACCTCTACAACTACAGATCAACCATGACTCGTCACATCCAAGCAACCCAGTGTATGGGAAATGGTAAGCCAAGGTCACCATGAGGTATGTTAGTCCTTCTTTCATGTGAAGTGTTGTGCTTAATTTGTTGGGCATGTAGACGAGGATCATTGGTTGAAGTTAGATAATGGATCACTGGCTTGGGAAATTGTGTTAATTGCCTTCTTTCACCTTGGTGGTCAACTTCTGTGCCTTAGTCCCGTGTTGTCATCGCCCAAGGAAAAGGGGTACTACTGGGGGGCCCTCACAAGGGTAACGTTTTGTTCCCCACCATACTTAACACTTTCCATCCTGGAGCCTCTCATAGTGTACTAAACTTTGGTAATGGGTCATGGTCCATTCTCTCGTGAGAAGAAGGGGGCTGAAGGCCCAGAGGTTGATGCAGTTGCCATATGTATATCTGCTATGTGTAAATGATAAAGGCCACCATAAAATCCACAGGCCAGCTTGAGCTCTATCCCCTCTAATGGTAATTGCCTCTTGCCTTGATGCGAATGAATGCACAACTATAAAGGACTATAGCCCAGTAAAAATAAAGGAATGAAGCTTGAAACCTGTAAAGGGGACTTGCAAATGATAAATGGGTATCAAAAGGCAATTAAGGGGTTTGGAATGCAAAAAGTACCGAGGAATGGGTATCTCAAGCAACAAGCACTCCCTCTACAAAGGCGCTCATAGAAATGGATTAAATGACACCATAAACCATAAAGTAAGCCCCAATTCATATCACTATCACACTTTCTCTTGAAGGGTTTCTTTCTTTCCTGCTTCTCTTGGGACCTATCCCTCTACCTGGTTCTTTTATTTCCCGTCTACGTTGGCACACCCAATAGGGTTGGATGAAGGCCCTCCCATATTCAAACTTGCCAACTTACATGAGGTCCTGGGCTGGTGTGATGCTTGAAGGTATATTGGCGTGGATTGTTTACATGGATTATATCTTAAGTAACAATTTACTTTGCATGATTTAAGGAATAATATTTCTTATGAACATTGGTTTACCTTGTCTTATACTCTGCTTTGTTTTGGATGGCCTTGACATGGTTCTTTGAGGGATGTCCTGGGTTTTCACCCAGGACGTTGTGCCTTTATTTCAGGACTTTGGCACGTGTGATTGAGAGCAGTGAGTCACCCAGTGACTTACCACCTTCCGACAGGAGCTCTCATATCTTCAGGACCTTAGATGATGGACAGATGGGCTTGGTTTGAGCAGATTTGGTCATGATGCCACACAAATGGGTTGAAAGCCCACATGTTGGGCAATGTACCCCCAAGGCTTATTACTCATAGGATGGAGGACGTTGCAGTAGCAGACAACCAAACACCATGCAGAGACGAGAGGCAACTCCTTCCACCTTGGACGCAGTGCCCTAAGCCCTTGATGTCACCCTCCTTCTGATGATGACGTCACATTCTAGGGTTTGATGGACATTTGGGGTATCGATGATGATTTAGCATGACCAGGGGAGAAGAGACACACCATTGCCATTTACTCCACCTTGGATGCTGCCACATGGCCTTTGGAGGCCCTCTCTTAGCCTAGGAAGGCTTGACGTCACCACACGTGTGTCACTTATGATGTATTTTTTGCATTTTATCATTTTGTAAAGGTTAAATGAGGGGTCAACCCAACTTCCAATTAAAATTTGTTATGTTATGTGGACAAAGCGCTATGCCTAGGTTGATATATAAAGGCTAGCGCTCACTTCCATTTGGATCATCACAATTCCTCACACATTGTGGGGTAACACTCTAAATAAGTTCGCTATTTCATCCTTCTTAGTCTTTTTCTCTCATGTGTTATGTTTGAAGGAGGATCTATTATGGATGTTTTTCTCATTTGGATGGATAATTTCTGCAATTAGGGTTTGATGCTCTTGGTTCTTGGGATGAAGCAATATTCTATCTTGTCTTGTTAATGTTAATGGTTAAGTTGCTATCTTGCTGCAAGTATCATTGGTTTGTTGAAACCCTAAGAGGAAGACATAAGTACTTCTGTTCCTCACAAAGTTTTATTTGTCCAAGTTTGTGAAACGTCCTTGCTAGGGTTAAAAGCCTAAGGCCCAAAAGTGCTTGCACTTTAGGGTTTTAGCCCTAGACATTTGATCCTTGACCTAAGTGAAGCTAGAAGAAGGGAAAAACGACACCGAAGGCCCAAAAGTGTTTGCACCCTAAGTACCTTCTTCCTTAAAGTCTAAAGCCTAAAGCCGAAACGTGCTTGCACCTTAGGGTTTAGACTCTACCTCTTTGGTTTCAATTAGATCAATCTTCAAGTTTAATGCATTTGAGACTCCATAGGCCCTAGAAGGACAACGACACTGATCTAGGAGTGTTATTGTGGCTAAAATAGTTGTTAAAATCACTCTTCTCAATTTCTCAATCATCTTACTAACTTTGCTAACCCTAACCCTAACAAACTTCAAGTATTTCTTGCTGCTGTTATAAAGGGTTGCTACAGCCATTGAAAACTACATTAATTTGCTGCATACACCTATTTATAAGTGGCCTAACTTGTTCAGAAATTACCTTTAGCAATTGGATAATAGTCTACTTGTTTAATGCTTACTTTTCATGATCAATTGCTACATTTCTGAGCATTATTTCTTGCTGCTGTTGCAAATCTTTTATTGCTGTCATAAGATTGTTTACTGCTGTAATTTTCAACAGCCATAGCAATTTTACTTGTCTAGTGTCTAAGGAAGTCATTATTGCATGTTATAGCTTGGTAATTATCAATATATGCTGCAAATTGTTCACTGTTCCGGACAGGTACAACAATAACCTTGCAATTCCTCTTTTCCTTCCTAAATCTAGACCTAACTGACAGGTGATCAAGATAGGGGGTGGTAGGCTTAGCTATTTCTTTCTATTCGATCCCTTGAGGTCACCACGGAAGTCTCCCTTGTAGTGGACCTCTTCAATCACTAAAACGAGGGAAGATTCTACTTAGGTGACAGTGGTAGGTTCTTCCATTGTTACACAAGATTTGGGGATCTTGTGGAGGGATTTGCACAAGTACAAATCCTGTGATAACAGAGACTAAAGAACTATTTTGTCCTTTGTTTGGAGACAAAAGTGTTATTTTTTACCTTTGGTTATTTGTGGAGCAAGGCGCACCTAAGTAGGCTATTTTTGGTTTGAGGATATCCTTGGTGGACTTTCCCCTTTACACATGCTATTCTTATCGAAAGCTAGAGGGCATGAGACAAGGAGACTTTGATGGACTTGCCTTTTTAACACTTGTGATTATTATCCCAAGAGTGGAGCACATGGACTAAAGGAGGTTTATGTTAGGCAAGAATTGGTTCATTATAGTATAATCTCCTTCTATTGTTCTTGCACCCTATTGGAGGAGGTTTATCTTTGGGCTTGTGATATCTTTAGTTCTTCTATTGATAGTGATGATATTTTTGCACCTCTAATCCTATTCAATAAAGGCTAAAGGGGTAGTGAGGAGAGGAGATGGGATTTTATTATTGAGAGTTGTGTTTTCTTGAGTTCTTGTCTTCACACCCCACTTTCGGTTTGAGTGAATGTGAGAGATTACAATTTTCAGTGAGAGGTAGAGGTTGCTCCCATCTTGTTCATGTGAATTTGTCCTTGAATAGTGGTGAGAGAAGATGCTTCAGAAGTGGTTTGACGCTCCGTAGAGTGATTTGTAGTTGAAGCTAATATCCTCCAAACTTTGTAGTACTTGCAACTTCATCATAAAGGTAACATCTATTTGGCGAATAAATCTTACTTGTTGAATGCGTCTCTTGCTTTACTTAAATCTTTTGAATCAATTAACATTGGGAATTACTTGCTCTTTAGCTGATTTTTTAACTCCATAACCCACAGAATTCAAGGCAGTATGATCATATTTCATAATTTCAGTCTTTAAGCTTGCTGTTTTTTATATTTCCACATGCAGATCTGCACGTGAAAGGAAGATTTTTCATGTTCTAACAACAGATTTACATGGTTCCCAAGACAGATTTCCATCTTTAGGTGTAGGTCTGCACTGTTGCTTTCTGTTTGGATTGTTTTATTGCAGATCACAGTTCTCATTTTTCATATAACAGCAAGTACTTCTCACAGTTTGGAAGCTTGCTTTGGTCTTCTAGGTTCAAATTTCGTTTCCAAGTTGCATAGGGATTCCCCCCTGATGTTAACAAGCATTAACCTGAAGTACAGAGAGACTATGAGGTGACAGTGTACATTCTCTAGTTACCTTGGGATCCTTCAAGTTTCAAGTGACAATACCAACTTTGGATCTTTGCCATATATAAACCATCTGCATATGGCTAATGACCTTCCACAGATTGAACCACTTACTGGTGTTTGTGGACAATAAATGCCAGGGAAACACCATCGAGAGTCTTTTCCTAAAGACGAAACAAGGTGAGCTTCTCAACCGCTTGTGCGGATCAATAGTGATACTTGTGGGCTTATGGCCACCCATGCTCTTGGGGGAGCTGAGTACTAAGTGCTTCCACACATTCATTGATGATTTTGCTGGCTTCCTTTGGATATACACCATTCAATCCAAAGATGAAGTGCTTGGGAAATTCAAAGAATTTAAATTTTTAGTGGAAAATCAAAGCAAGAACAAGATTAAGTGTATCAGGATTGATGGCAGAGGAGAATATACCAACAATGAATTCCAATTATTTTCCTTTCTAATGGCATCTCTTGGCAGCGGACTGTTCCCTACACTCCTTAGCAGAATGGAGTAGCTGAATTGAAGAATAGAGCTAGTATGGAGATGGCTTGATGCATGTTTCACTCCAAAAGCAAATGGCACTTAAATTATGGGGAGTAGAAGTTGTCTGTGCAACCCACATCATCAATCAGACACCTACTCCTGATGTTCAACGTATGACTCCATCTGAGAAATGGTATGTGTTATCACATATAGTTGTCAAGGGCAGCAGGTTGTCCAAGTTCGTGGTCTGCACAAGGAACGTCAAAGCGCAGCGTTCAGAGTAGTCCGTTCTGGACTCGAATCAAGCAAGCAGACAAGTTTATCTTTCAACGGCGGAGATCCAATCAGGCAAATCAGATCTACGACGCGCGGGCATTCGGAAACCCAAAGCTGCTCAAAGATTAGCGTCGGAGCAAAGGCTCGAGATCAAGGTCAAGCAAAGATTAAATCTGGGTTGTAGATCTCATTGGGAGAGATCAACGATGGAAAAGTATCGCGAGAATCGGGAGTTCGAGATAATGTTAAATTTAATTGTCAAAGGTCTGAAGTCCCGAAGCTCGAAATAAGCAGGAGCCATTCGATCTTAGGGGGACAGGTGGCAGCCGATCCAAAGGTTCGCGAGAATGAGCTTCGGGAGTGTTGAAATGAGAAGTGCCGAAGCCGCCGAAGTGCCGAGGTCCCGGAGTCCTGAAGCGTGAAGTGTGAAGTAAAGCTGGACCGTCTGATCCAGAAGGGCACGTGGCAATAGATCAACGGATTCGCAGTTTCGCGAATCGGAGGTTTGCTGGGAGCAATGCACAAGTTTCCTGCAGTGCGAGTTCGCGAAGCACTCGGAGAGTGGGCCCAGGGTCACAGCACGAGGTCCTATGGAAGGCGGGTCCAGAAGGAAAGGTTGGCGCCCATCGCATGGAGATGGTCGATTCAGAGTTCTGAAGAAGCAATCGCAGTCGTCGATCGCGAAAAAGATCTGACCATCGGTCTGAGCAGGGTGATTTTGCCGACTCGGGCATCGGGAAATTTGGAGCAGGGGAGGTGAAGACTCCCTAAGTGCGAAATCCTGAAATACCATTTGGGATAAGGCGTTGGGTCACAGCCCGAGGTCACATTGGAGCAAGGCCAAAGTCAACCTTTGCTTCTCGTCCAAGGCTCTTAAAGCGCCAAATTTGGCACCGTCTCCACGCAAGGTCTTATGTATCCCAGAATTAGTGAAAGGGTAAACTTCAGCGGCTGCACCTCAAATAGCAGAATCGTCCCAGCCACAGATCTCGATCAGACCAATGGCCCTGAGTTCGTATGTTCATTTAGCATCGCATTTAATCACAACAGGTAGTCGTCCCTTGGTTACCTGGCCCGGTCTCGATCCCGAGGAGATATCAGTTAATGGACATAGAGCTGGTGGTTGAAACTTCAACTCACTCCATAAATGGAAAGCACGCTGAGAGCGGCCGTGAAGGCAGACTGTCAATCCGAAGCTTCCTTATGGACAGATTTTCCTGTAAAGCACATAACTGCGCCTTGTTCGCATCTGACATGAGTAGGCCTGCACAATCTGACAGAGCAGGCGCCGACTGAAAACGTTAATGCAGTGGTTCGATCACACTCCTGGTGGTTGCATCATTTCTAAGTATATATAGGCAGTTTTAGTATTTTGTTAAGGTCGATGGTCGAGTAGTGCTCCCGTATTGTAAACTTTTGATGAAGCTTCTGGTTCTCTGGTTATGTATTTGGATCTGAGACTTCTTGTTTAATGAAAGTCAACTTCTTTTTCATCATATTTGCCTCTGATATTGAAGTGTCCATGATTGAAGGATTCACATGGATTGTTTTGACTGTATTGTAATGTATGTTTGATTGCAGTGCTGTTATTTACGTTCTTTCAGTTTCCTAAAGTTTTGAATCCAAGAGGATCTTGTATTTGAAGCTTTTCCTCCTTAGGCTGCTGGAAGACCTGATGTCTACGACAGACCTCCACACTCTCCTCACCAAAGTCTTCCCTCTATTCACCCTTACTCCAACTTACTGACTGAAGTTAATTAAGACCTCACCTGCATGTGCATACCAGTCCAGTTTCCTGAGTTAAAAAGATATCATCTTGAGTCTGCGCCCATTTGACCTCTTTAAAGCCAACCCGTGACGTAAAACTTTGATGGGTACTGGGCTTACCTCCAACGCAATCTGGAGGTGACTTCTAGTGCTAACATTTTTGGCGTCGCTGCCGGGGAACGAATTGAAGACATTTCCCTGGGATAGAACGACAAAGATCTTCTGATTCTGAAGGGGCATCCAATATCAAAACCATTGAAGATTGCGCTTGCACCTGGCGACTCCATTGTTTCGACTCCACTGTTTCAGTTGTGGCCTCCAGAGGCAGACACACGAGGTTTACTCCATAGCTGCCTCTGACTACACCTGAAGCTGACCCAGAGAGGATTATTAAGAAGGGAAAGCTTTTTCGAGAAGGATTTTAGCTGCTGTCCCAGATTGAAAAGCTCCCTAGGAAGACCGACATTGCAGAGATCCAGTTTTAGATGGTGAACTAAAGTTGGACACATTATTCTGACTGAGTATCTTTCACCATGGCGACTCTACTGTGCAAAATCTGTTGGTGACTCCTCTGAAGGGAGACAAATCAAAAGGCTATGGAGGCTATCCTGGCCAAGAGATTTGCCCCCTTCAATTTCTCAGCCATAGCTGGTTATCCACATTTAGTGTCGGCTATAAATGAATGGGATGATTATCTTCCGAGATTCAGAGGAAGCAAACATGAACATCCCGGTGATCACTTACTAAAATTTCATATATTTATGCTTGAACATGGTTTCTTTCACGAGGATGTCTGGATCAAGATGTTCAAATTTTCTTTAGAGGAAGATGCTTGTGAATGGTGTCATTCTCTCCCTGCTGCTAGTATCCATTCCTTGAAGGATTTTCACGATGCTTTTAATTCGTATTACAAGAAGATTTACCTGGCTCATCTTATTTTTGATGGTTGTTGTAAGAAGTTAGCACTCCACATCCTGTAGATGATAGAGTGTTCCTCGTGTGATGAGTTCGCTAAAGATCTGATTGAGAGAGAAAGTGAGGATAAAAGTGAGTATTCTGCAAATACAGATGGAAAATTTTCTCTCTCTATTTCCCAAGAAGAAGTCCTTCCAGATATGATTGATGATAGCGCTGATGATGGCATAACTATGGATGCATTATTTTCCGCCCCTAGTACACCTGCTGTCTTAGATTTAAAAGAAAAAATGGTTGAAGAAAAGAATCAAGATATTGCTCTTTTCTCTTTGCAAGATAAAAGAGTTCTGTGCTCACCTACCCCTGAAGAGTATTCAGAAGAAGAAAGCATAGGTTGCCAATCTTCTTATGAAAGCGAAAGATCCTACCAAGAGCAACATGACAGAGAGAAAGAGCCATCCATGGATATACATGAAGAGACTTCTTACTCTCAGCTAGCAGATGTTATTAGAGCAGACAAAGGAGAAATGGAGGAGCTAAAGGTGCAGTTTATATCCTGTCTTGAACCTGCAAATGAGCAAGTATCACCTGGGATCAGCCGACCCGCATCTGTCCTCTACCCACTTGTACACTCTAAGAACATCGAACGACGGGTGAGCAACAAGGAAGTGCAGGAGGTAATTTCTTACCAGTTGAGCTTTCTTGATTATAAATTTTGTGACCTCGCGGGGTTGTATATGGAGCCGTGTTTTCCAAAAGCACTGGAGCCTGCAAGGTTATTCATATTATCATCACTTAGGGGTATGGTTGGTGTTCCAAATCATGTTCTTGTTTTGCTGTCATACTTACCTTACCTTTTGTGGATCATTTGCAGCGAAGAGAAGAATTATATTACCGAGCAATCTGGGTGGCTATGGTGGAAGTTTGCTTTCACCTAGCGCTTTGTAAAAATCAGTTAGCCTAGGATTGTATATAAATAAGCTCCTTCTAGAGCCCATGTGTTTGTTTTCGTTTTACTAGAGTAGTGTACATATTTCCCTGTTTTCTGACGCAAGTTTTGAGCTCGATTCCATAGCCCAACAACTAGGCACTGGAACTGCGCTTTCTTGGCAGCTCGCAGGGAGCATGCCATCCCCTGTGGAGCCAAATGTTATCACATATAGTTGTCAAGGACAGCAGGTCGTCCAAGTTCGTGGTCTGCACAAGGAACGTCAAAGCGCAGCGTTCAGAGCAGTCTGTTCTGGACTTGAATCAAGCAAGCAAACAAGTTTATCTTTCAACGACGGAGATCCAATCAGGCAAATCAGAAGCGCGCGGGCATTTGGAAACCCAAAATTGCTCAAAGATTAGCGCCGGAGCAAAGGCCCGAGATCAAGGTCGAGCAAAGATTAAATCTGGGCCGTAGATCTCATTGGGAGAGATCAACTGTGGAAAGTTATCGCGAGAATCAGGAGTTCGAAATAATGTTAAATTTAATCGTCAAAGGTCCGAAGTCCCGAAGCCCGAAATAAGCGGGAGCCGTCCGATCTTAGGGGGATAGGTGGCAGCCGATTCGAAGGTTCGCGGGAATGAGCTTAGGGAGTGTTGAAATGAGAAGTGCCGAGGTCCCAGAGTCCTGAAGCGTGAAGTGTGAAGTAAAGATGGATCGTCTGATCCAGAAGGGCACATGGCAATAGATCAACGGATTCACAGTTTCGCGAATCGGAGGTTTGCTGGGAGCAATGCACAAGTTTCCCGCAACGCGAGTTCGCGAAGCACTTGGAGAGTGGGCCCAGGGTGACAGCCCGAGGTCCTATGGAAGGCAGGTCCAGAAGGAAAGGTTGGCACCCATCGCATGGAGATGGCCGATTCAGAGTTCCGAAGAAGCAATCGCAGCCGTCGATCGCAAAAAATATCTGACCGTCGGTCTGAGCAGGGTGATTTCGTCGACTCGGGCATCGGGAAATCTGGAGTAGGGGAGGNGACTCCCTAAGCGCGAAATCCCGAAATACCATTTGGGATAAGGCGTCGGGTCACAGCCCGAGGTCACATTGGAGCAAGGCCAAAGTCATAGGGTGCTCATCCTTTGCTCCGCGTCCAAGGCTCTTAAAGTGCCAAATTTGGCACCGTCTCCACGCAAGGTCTTATGTATCCCATAATTGGTGAACGGGTAAACTTCAGCAGCTGCACCTCAAATAGTAGAATCGTCCCAGCCACAGATCTTGATCAGACCAATGGCCCCGAGTTCGTATGTTCATTTAGCATCGCATTTAATCGCAACAAGTAGTCGTCCCTTGGTTAACTGGCCCGGTCTCGATCCTGAGGAGATATCAGTTAGTGGACACAGAGCTGGTGGTTGAAACTTCAACTCACTCCAAAAATGGAAAGCAGGCTGAGAGCGGCCTTGAAGGCAGACTGTCAATCCAAAGCTTCCTTATGGACAGATTTTCCTGTAAAGCACATAACTGCGCCTGGTTCGCATCTGACATGAGGAGGCCTGCACAATCTGACAGAGCAGGCGCTGACTGAAAACATTAATGCAGTGGTCCGATCACACTCGTGGTGGTTGCAGCATTTCCAAGTATATATAGGCAGTTTTAGTATTTTGTTAAGGTCGATGGTTGAGCAGTGCTCCCATATTGTAAACTTTTGATGAAGCTTCTGGTTATGGGGTTATGTATTTGGATCTGAGACTTCTTGTTTAATGAAAGTCAACTTCTTTTTCATCATATTTGCCTCTGATACTGAAGTGTCCATGATTGAAGGATTCACATGGATTGTTTTGACTGTATTGTTTGATTGCAGTGCTGTTATTTACGTTCTTTCAGTTTCCTGAAGTTTTGAATCCAAGAGGATCTTGTATTTGAGGCTTTTCCTCCTTAGGTTGCTGGAAGACCTGATGTCTACGACAAACCTCCACACTCTCCTCACCAAAGTCTTCCCTCTATTCACCCTTACTCCAACTTACTGATTGAAGTTAATTAAGACCTCACCTGCATGTGCATACCAATCCAGTTTTATGAGTTAAAACGATATCATCTTGAGTTTGTGCCCATTTGACCTCTTTAAAACCAATCTGTGATGTAAAAATATGATGGGTACTGGGTTTACCTCCAAGGCAATTTGGAGGTGACTTCTAGTGCTAACAGTATGGACATAAACCTTCAGTTTTGCATTTCGGAATTTTTGGATCAAGTGCATGGGCCCACACTTCTAGTGAAATGCAAACCATATAAGAACCATACTTTCACTACTACACTTTGGTAGGCTACAATGAAGTTTTCCAGGGATATTATCTTTATGATCCCTCCACTTATCAGTGGATTGAATGTGGAGATGCACTCTTTGATGAAGTTCCTACTCATGGTTTGCTGGGATCTTTTTCATTGCTTCTTTCATATGATTTTTCTACAGATGATTCTCAACATGTTTCAGTGGATCTTTTTCCTTCACATTATGATGTTGGTCCTTTTTCTACCTCTATAAGTGCTTCCCCAAGCACTCCTCCTAAAGTGACTGGTAGATAGATGTGGCTGACAAGAAACTTAGTGATGACTCGTTCGGTTCCAACTCCCATGGAAGTCTCTTCTTTTATACATGATCTTCCTTCTAGCAATCCTCCCATTGATGAACAATTTAGTGATGCCAAGGATGACTTCTTGAGTGATCCATCTGATCCATCTATTCTTCTTTAGGCTAGGTCAAGGCATGCCCGAGTGGACCATATCCACATTGGAAGGTGCTATCAACTTTCTCGTAGGTCCATCGTAGCACCATTAGGAGACCCATCCACCACGGGCCTTTTCTCGATGGTCAGTGATACTCATTGAACTGAAGCTTCATCCACCTTTGTCACTCTGGAGCATGGTCTTTGTTACCAAAAACCTCGCGGGATTTAGGAGGGAGAGATATGGCGTTCAAGGGGGGGTGATCTGTGATGTCTTATCAATGTGGTATATGTTCAACATTAAGGGGATTGTAAATCTTGTGATGTAATGACTTCTTTCCGTGCCCCCTATTCAGATTAAGGGGGGATGTCGAAATTAAGGGTGTAATCTTCACTTTTGGCCATGTTGAGATTGGATAGCAAGGAAGGTCTTCACCATGCATGGCGTCCTAGCATGGAGGAGGACAATGAAACTTATCCAAGTTGATGGGTTAATCTTTTTCTTAAAGTTGTACTTAAGAAAATGTACATTAAATGGGTTATATTTTAATGTTGACTAAATGAGTACTTTTTATAAAGTTAAAGTGAGAAATAATTTAAGTTGTGGTCTTTTAATCTGGACCATTGATCTCATAAGGTGTGTGAGGATCAATCTTGGCCCTCCATCCTTTTGGAGATAGGGTTTCTCACTTGCTCATTGAGTCAAAGGAGATCAACTTGCAGAGGGGCGCATTATGCACAAGAGAGGCGATTTTCTGAAGAGAGAAAGAGGAGAATTGCTTGAGGGTTTGGAGAGAAAGTTTGTAGGGAGACAAAGGAGGCTTCTACATTGAAATTGACACACATCTTCAGCGTTGCAGAGGTCTTTTCCTACAGATCTGATCAGGAGGATTTGCAGAAGGGGACCGTACATTTGTTGAGGAGGTTTTGTATTTGGCTGGGTTGATTTTATTGTAAGAGATCTCTATATTTTCCTGCTCAATAATAATAAAATCCAAATCTGCTGCACTGGTTTTCCCTCCCGGGTTTTTCCTAGGACGAATTGGCCAAAAAATTACTTGTGTACATGTGATGTAATTGCTGTTATTTTTTACTGTTAAGTTCCTGGTTATTATTTTCTGCTGTGTATTATTTATTTGTGAAGAAAACCTAGCAGAATCAGTTAACAGAAAAATTAATTGATTTAGTGAACTAGGTTTGAAGAAAATTCACAGCTCACAACTGACCTTATATTGTAACATTAATTATGTTTGTAATTTTGGCTAAGACCGACCTAGTCAACATAAGCTCATAACTCCTCTTGGGGAAAGTGCCCTACCCCTTGAGTTGTGTATATATACACCAACTTTCATTTGTATTACTCACTCAAGTGACTCATTCTTTTTTTTTTATAAAAGTGGTTGGTACCATAAGGATTGCGTTCTCTTCTGATTGGTTATTTTTCTCTATCTAGTTCTTTTGTACTTGGCTGTTTTTTCTCTTCTAGGGCTGTGCCATTCTTGGCTGATCTATTGCTTCCCTGGTGCTGTTAAATCTTTTCTCTTATTGTAGAATTAGGGTTTTGTGATTCTGTTCGATTCTCCCTCTCTTTTGAATGTCATGCCCAAAGGCTACACAATCTGGCACAAGGCCCAAAGTCTTCCCAAAGGCCTTACATTGTGTTGTTGGTGAGGCTTGAAAAACCTTGGTGGAGATTACATTAGTGTCTCATTTTTACCAATTGAACAAGTCACAGTTGACTATATATATATATATATATATATATTTTAAGGAAAAAAAATGTATCCATTTGTTTCAATTAAAAATCAAAGAAGCACCGAGACTTTCCTTATTCTTTATTGTCATCAAGAAAAGGATCCGTCACAATGATGGAGATTTGAATACATCAAGAAATCCACATTCATCTATTAGCTACCAAAGGAGAATGTGACTGCGGATAGGTCTGGCACTAAGCCTTGACACACACACACGCATGCACACAAGTCTTTGATAGATTTACCTTCACCCATCCTTAAGCTGTATAACTGCTTCCTTAAATTGCAGACCCTGGTTGTGTTGAAGGTCTCAAACATGGAGTTCAATTTGTCCCACCATCACTCAACCTATCTGCGTCTTCGGTATGCGGTATAACTTCATCTGACGTTGATATCCCAATGGTTGCCATCTCTTCCCATTCCTTATAAAAGGGTACTCGTTCCCTTGTGCCATTTTCAGGTCCTAGTTCTATTTCACTGGCAATTTCCACAGTTCCCTGAGCACTGGGATATTCTTAATTTTCGACTTTCCAGTCTGCATGATTCTTTTCTGTTAATCTTGTTTACATCTGGAAAAAAATTGCTTCGGTTGATGCCAATATAAAATATGCTTTTCCAATAAAACCCAAAAAAATTCTCCTTGAGAAATGCTTATGTTCCTTTAAAGTAACAAGCATTCACCTTTAAAAGCGACCTTTTGAACCCATCTTTAAAAAGTCAAGAAATCCAATTAAAAATGAAATATATACCTAGACTATGCTTTTTTTTTTAAATATACTTTCAACTTTGTAAAACTAATATACCTCTCACTTCATGCTGAGGGCTTTTTATTTCAAGTAGCAGCAATTGGCCTATTGTCTGCAGCAAAGGGCAACTTGAAGGACTGCTCCAGAGGGTGATGTCCAGAGATAAGATAAGATGAGAGATTTTTGTTAATGTTGTTAATGTTTAAGCCATTATTGTAGTTCTTTGCATTTCAATAGATAACAGCAACATAAGACAAGATCACTGAGAAATACACAATCACAAGAGACACAACATTTATTCTGGAAAACCCTCTAGGGGAAGAAAACCCAACAAAACTTCCTTATTATAGATAGCCAATACAATGCCAAGAGATAACTCAAAC
>SNQJ01S0078476.1:0-25739 GCA_010110895.2 Picea sitchensis
GCTCGATGTGGAATGCAAACTTATTACAACAGTCATCCAATATAAGATGAGACATGTAAATCTCCTTGTAATATAAATTAAAATCATCGTGAAAATCCTTCAAAGAATGGATACTAGCAGCAGGGAGAGATTGACACCATTCATGAGAATCTTCCTCCAAATAAAATCTATACATATTGATCAAGACATCCTCGTGAACAAAATTGTACTCAAGCATGCATATATGAAAATTAAGCAAGCGTTTACCAGGATGATCATGCTTGCTTCCTCTGAATCTCGGAAGATAATCATCCCATTCATTTATAGCAGGGAAAACATTTGGAAAACCAAGAACAAAGGAGAAATTAAAAGGAGCAAACCTCCGAGCCAAGATTTTTTCCATTTCAAACCAGTGGAGTCATTGATTGATTCTTTAAACATGGATTCACCAAGTGAATGATATGTATCTTGAATGCGTCTGGTCTTTTTTCACCATCAAAGACCAGATCTAATCGTGGTCGTTTTCCCAGGGAACTTTCCAAGCTGAGAAAGAAGTTGTTAAAAGCCTTCTCGAGAAAGCTTCTTCGGGTCAGCTCCAGGTGTGCTAGAGGTAGCCACAACTGAAATAGTGGAGTGGAAACAATGGAGTCTCCAGGTGCAAGCTGCAATATTCAATGGTTCTAATATCTGATGCACCCTCAGAATCAAGCTAGAGGTAGCCACAACATAAATAGTGGAGTGGAAACAATGGAGTCTCCGTGCAAGCTGCAATATTCAATGGTTCTAATATCCGATGCACATTAATAAAAATCTCTTTGTCATTCTATCCTATGGAAATGTCTACTGTTTCAACAATGATGATAATTGTTAGTACTAGAAGTCACCTCTAGATTGCGTTTGAGGTAAGCCCAGTACCCATTATCTTATATGTCATAATGAATAAATTCTAGCGGGGTCGAATGGGTGAAGACTCAATATAATATCATATAACTGTAAAACCTGGACCAACATGCACAAGAAGGTGAGGTCTTGATTAAATTCACTCAGTAAGTTGTGGTAAGGGGTGAGTAGGAGGAAGAAATAGAGAGAAGAATCTAGAAGCCTTCTATGCACATCCGCCTCCAAAGAAATTTCTAAGGAGGAACAACTCAAAAACCAAAATCCTCTTGGATTCAAAGTTCGTAGTGCTATCGGAGAACGCTATAAACAAAACTCTAATCACACCTACATTTTCATAATACACCAATAATCCATGAATTAAATCATGGAAACTCCAACATTAGAGGTAAACAAGATGGAAAAGAAGCCGACTTAGATTAAACCAGAAGTCTCAAATACTGTTACATAACCAGAAAACCAAAAAGCTTCATCAAAAGTTTATAATACAAGAGCGTAGCTCAACCATTCACCATTACAAAATATCAAAATGACTCCTATATACTCAAAATATTCGCCATTACCAGCTAGAGGTGTGCTCGAGCTTCTCATCCAATGCTACATGTCTTCTACGATCGCTGCGATGGATTCCCCCTCGTCGAGGCAATTCTTCTACCACCCTTTCTCAAGCTTTCCATTTATGATGGAGACGACGTCTAATTGTCGCCACTTCATGAACTGTCAGAGTCAGATTGAACGTGGCTTAATTCCAAGTGGGAGGCTACATGCTACCTGGGATAGGGATTCATTATAAACGCTATGGATTTTAGCTGCCTAAAGGAGCTTGAGCCACACCGCTTTTGATCCCACAATCCACCACCTTTCTCCACATATTACTTTTTCCAAACCATGGTTTCAATTGCGGGATTGCTCAAGAAAATTATTGCCCGATCATGTTGTGTTCCCGCAATGGAATGTGGTCGTTTATATCATGATATTGGATGAGTATTTCATGATCAACGGCTCAAATTTTCCCTCTTCAGATCAATGGATCGGATCTTCCCCTTTCGAATCGGGATCAGATCTGCTTCATGATTCGGGATTTAGACTTTTCAAACTTCAAACTTTATTTTCCCCAATAAAATCCTTTGGAGTTAAGGATTTGACGACGCGTGGCCTCCAAAAATAGACGATCGAGATCCTCTTCGGGACTTCGGCCACTTCGGGACTTCGAGCGCTATACTTCACGTAATTTTGGACTCCCGAAAGCCCATGAGCCATAATTTGAACTTTGAATGGAATCCCCTCCTCTGAAAACTGAACTTGCTCGCTAGCTTGATCCGAGTCCATATCAGACCGCTCTAAATGTTGCGCTTTGTGCTCATGTCTCAGGACTCCTACGACCTTTGACAACTTAATGTGATAACACTCCACATGTGTCAAAAGTTATTTATGTTGTGGACACTATGTTCACATCAGGTACTGCTACATAGTTTGATGATCTTGATAGAGAGACAATGTTTGATAGTGTACTTTTGTCATTTCTTTCTCACATAGGTATTGACAGACCCTCTACCTCAAGTACACAAATGCCTCCTCAAGCCTGTGGTGGACCATAGCTAGTAGTGGTATTCATTGACATGTATATATATATTTTTATATTTGAATCTGAGATGCATATATGACATGTTTATTGATTATGATGAGATGTATATTTGATATGTATATCACTAATGTATATCGCTTCATGTATATTATGTTTTCATAATGTTGTGGTTGTTGTTGTTCAATTTATAATTTATGTATTATGTATGTAATGTGATTAACATTATTAACGATTTCTTTGTTTTTAAATTAAATTAGAGATGTATCACTCATTTAAATTTGCATTGTCATATAATGTTTAATTCTACTTTTATCAAATTGTTTAATTCAGATTATGATTGCAAAAAGTTATAACAATTAAACCTTATATGTTTAACCCTTTTCCATGAATGGTTTGTTGTGCTAAGATGCAATATGATGATTAAATGTGTTTAGAAACATAAATACTTAAATATGATGAGTGATTTGATTGTGATTTGAATAATTATGTCTTTTCATATAGTGTGTAATAATAACATCATAATATAATTATTCACTAATAATAATGATGATGATGAATAATAATGCTATTATTTTATTATTATTACATTGAACAATTGCAAAACAAAGTTATAATATACTTGTTTATCAAAATCACAATTATTATATTTTAATTTTTCTAAGATTTTATTAATTTATATTTTCCAACCATTATAATATATTAAATTCTATTTAATTAAATTCAAAAATATTAAATATAAAGAATAATAATAAATGAAATGGTTTCATAATTTTTTACTCTATTACTAACTTCATGAATCTTCTAAATAAAAAGTATGTATTAGTTGAATCTTTTATTAAAATATATTGCAATTCATTTGTTAATTTTGTATTAAAATGCATGCAACTATTATTTTTCATCTATTGTAATGATAAAATTATAACAATTGTTCTTTAAATTTATATATTAGTTATACCTCTATTTTTATTATTTAAAATTATAATTAAATTAAATATGTTTAATTAAATTTAAAACTTTAGAGGCATATGTTATATAACATATGCAAGGTTGTTATATGTTATGTAACATTATTTTTTTCATCTATTGTAATGATAAAATTATAACAATTATTCTTTAGGAGGTATATATTATATAACATATGCTGCATATACATGCATGCAAATATTATTTTCATCTACAATGATAAATTTATAATAATTGTTCTTTAAATTTATAATAGTTACATTTAATATTTTTATTATTTAAAATTATACCACTCAAACATGTTTAATTAAATTTAAAACTTTAGAGGCTAAGCTTCATGAGTTGTCTTGTTTTCTTCTAAAAATTATTTTCTAATTTATTTTGGCATTGACCCAAATTCTAACATGGGATGTAAAATTATTGTTAATTCTATAAGTTGTCACATTTTTTAAAAATACATGGCAAATACTCTAGAAATTAGATTACTTTTATTAAGAATATCACCAAAAAATATATATAATTAATATTTTTAGAATAAATAAACACTAAATGTTTCTATACTCCTTTTAGATAAGTATGGATCCTTAAAATTTCCCTTAATTGTGACTAGGCTCTATAAAAGACCTTTAGAATTTCCATGTCCTTCCTATATATTGGCACTTATTTCAAGGATAATGTTAAAATAATGATTAATATAAGTTAATATGATTAGAAAACTAAAGGATGGAGTGGAAAAGTTGAAGGCCATGATAATTGCACTATTTAAGGTTGAGAATGCCATCAAAGATTGTAAGGCCAACAACAAAAGTGTGATTCCAGAACTCATAGATGTTGCAAGAATTTGTTTTGTTGGAATTTTCCTTAGAAGTTACATCCAAGTAGGTATACATTTATTTGAATTTTGCAATTTTCAAACAATAAAAGTTTAAGGTTTGATTTTAATATTATTGTTTTTTTTAAATAAAATATAATTTTTAAATAAATTTTACCATCAGACATATGAATATGTCATCATCAACTTTGTGATATCTCAACTAATGCTTAGTAATTAAAAGGTTAAAATAAGCATATGCTAATACAATAGAACATAAATATGTTATAATAAAACAAATAAATAAAGCACAATACGACAATAAAATATATCAAAACCACATTTTATGCTTGTACTATTTAACATAATTTCAAAATGGTGGATGTAAATGGTTGTTAGATTTTCATATCCAACATTGTAAAATGAAGAAGAAAAATCGTAATTGGCCAATTATAGATACTCATAATAAAAATGACACATCCACAATATAAATGTCAAAATGAAGCATTTGCATATCATTCTTTGTTGCCATCACCCTGATTATCTTTATTGTTTGGAATTATAACATTGTTGTTCTCAAAATAATATGTTTTGATCCTCAGATCATGTCTCAGCATGAACCACCAATCCCCATCCAACACATCTCAGTAAAACACTTGGTTGTAATGTTTTGAGAAAACATATACCCGAAGCTTCCAAGTCAAGATTTTTTAGAGTTGATACATATTATCCCATCATCACGATATTCCTTTACATCTCCCTGGTATAAGGTATCCCACTACTTGCAACTAAAAATAACACTTTCAAAAGATTAGAAGTCTAATTGCATCATCTCTTATATCTTTTCAATGTAACCTAACTTCCGCTCTATTAGCCTTTGATCATACATAGCACTCTGTCAGATTGGCTTTCATACTCTAATTCTCCACTCCAGTAACTTGTGTGATGTTTCCACTACTCCACATACTACAGAAATGATGTCCATGTGCCCACATATATGGGAAGAAATGTACATGTAAAAATGTGAACAAAGTTGACAATGTCATATGTCTAACAACCTAAGAATTAATAAAACATAATAGATGTTACAATTCAAATGTGCAATACTATAAATTGAACGTGGTACTCAGAGAAGTTATTACAAAGTTGTTGCACCTGATCCTTATGTTCAGTGCATCCAGATCTTCTCCACGTGGTTGCTAAACTAGCCACAACATATTTCCTTTGTATCCGGTTAGCCACCCAACTATTGGGACATATTTTTGGTATATTTGTTTTAAATGATAAGGATAAAACATGCTTTTACTATTCACCCCTCTAAATGTTTTCTTGTCACTATCTCATTTCCTTCTTTCCTCTTCATACAACACAACCCATGGTCACATTTCCTCCACGTTGTAAAGAATGAATTTATTTATGGTATCAATTTCTAAATTCAAGAAGTATATAAGAATTCAAAATGAATAACATGATATCAATCAACTTCAGTGTAACAATTTCTCTGTACAAAATTAACAAAATATAAGTGGCTCACTCTTTTATCAAGTAACCTTTTCCATCTGCTTGGAGTAGCTCCACTTCCCTTTTTTCCTCATCCAATTGGTTGTCCCAAGCCACTACCCCTGTTGTGTCATCAATTTTCTTGATGTACCCATTGGACATAACAGGCTTGACTCATATACTATGTACCCTCCACCATAGAGCCCCTCTCGCTTTTTCCCTCTTTGTTGAACAAAACCCCTTTGAAGTTTTCAAGTACCTCTCTAAGAAGAACATATAATGACATGAGAGAACCCCAACCAATTCCAGAATCTCATATGGTGGGTGAATTAGAATATGGACTTTCAATTCCATAAAAAATGATGGCCAGTTCCTTCTCAAACATACAAAAATCTTACATCTCTCGATGCCACCATGGAATGTTAGCCATATGAATCTCGTTTTATGTGATCCAATGCACAAATGAAGATAATGTTGATATAACATATCGCAGGTCCCGGGGGAAGTCATGTTTCACACAACCATGCATAAGAAAAGGATAATGACCCTACAAAATAGATGCATTGTTACACACCTACGTGTTGCATTACCAAATGTCACACTTATGTGTCATACTACCAAATGTCACACACTTCTAATTGTTGTAATCTACCAAATGTACACTTCTACCAAGTGTTGCAAACTTCATCACCACAGAAAGTGTATGTCATAATCCCTAGACATTTTAAAGAGGAAATCTTTTCAATTGGAGGTCTAAATACTACATTTTTCCTTGATATTTTGACCTTAATTGAGCTTCATTTCCCCCCTGCCCATAAACAAGGAGGGATAAACCATGATCATCGCTCATTTCTTAGCTATAAGGGGAGTTTATAGTCTTCCTATGTCCAGCCTGGGTGATAGTTGCAAGAATCATGCCTTGTTTTGTGAGGTTATTTCCATGATATTTCAATTGGTTAAGGGATTCACTGCCTACCTTCTATTCAAGGAAAGGTCAATCTTGTTTTTTCAACTAAATCATCATTTGACCACATCCCCTCCTCAAAAACTATCCTATGGTTGTGATAACTTAATGACTATACAATGAAGGCCATACTTGAGTGAAAAGGAAGAGAATTAAGAGAATCATACCTATGATTTTGTGACATTCAAGGTTGTATAGGAGATATTGGAGGAGTTGTTGCAACATTGAGATTGAGATGTAAGTTCTTCACTATTGATTTCCTTCCATTAATATAGAATTTGGACTATTCCCCTCATGCCTATCGTTCATTATTATATGCATGTTTATTGTTGTTTAATTCATCATATATAGATCTATTCTAGTTGAAAATATATCGTAGAAGAAGAAGGTATTTCTTTGTTCTTTGCAAGGATTCTCTTGGATCTTGGACATCAAGATCAAGGGATGGAGCAACGAGGAGAACCGATGGAAAAGAGGCAAGTCATGAATCCTTTTCTTTTCATTTTGGTTATTGGTGTGTAGAATAGATATAGGGGAAAGTAGTAAACCATTTGTTTCTCTTTGTCTTTGATCAAAGGGGTCTTGATCCAAGGGGGTTTCACCTATCAGTATGGGAAATTTTTCCATAACACTGTTTGATTCTCCATCTGGGAAGTTCTATTTGATATTTCTTTAGTGTTTTTCATCCCTTTGAATTTTTATTGTTATTTGATATTGTTGAGTTGATGTATTTTCTTTGGATTTATCCCTTCCCTCATCATCATTTGAAGTTCATTGAGTCAAACACTGACATTTGCTCTCAGACTGGAAACATTTGTGTTTTTTCACCAATTTACATGCTTCATCACCCCTCCATAAGGGAGTACATGGTGGTGATATTGTCCTCGATTATCTCCCCCATAGTGTCTTAGGGAGAGATAATCCTTTTTCATCATCCTGTATACATTATTACATGAGCGATAATCCTTGTTCTGAGTGAATTTGGAGCTTGCTTTGCCTCCTTTATATTAGTTCTTTGTCTCAGACCTTTACATTAGAATCCTCCATGATTGATTGTGGCTATGATTGATTGAAGTTCAATGATTATCTTATGTTTTGTTGCCTCTTTTGAGTTTGAAATTCCTTCAAATTGTGAAATGTACATGTCTTCCCTAGGTTAAATTGATCCTTTGCCTCAGTCCATGTCATTAGTAGTTTGATCCTCATCAACTGTAGGTATTCAAACTTATATTAAATTAATTCCAAGACCTTCTAAGTGTTTTACTTGTTTTCTTTGGAGTCCTTTTCATTGATTTTGGGATTTCATATGTTGCATTAAGCCTTGTTTTTGAGTTTCTAGTTCTTGTCTTCTTTGGAAAACTTCTAATCTCTTGAATGTACTCCCGGTCTCTTTGGCGTTCCTACAAATTTGCATTGATATTTGATCCTTGCTACTTGGATATTCTCGTTTCCACACATATAATTCATCTAAAACAAATATTTTTCATTTTATCTTTCTTCATGGTTTTGGAGTCGAAATATAACATCTCTAATTTCATCTTCGTACTTTATTAAGTTAACAAACAAACTATTAAAAAGAATGAGACACATAATCTAAAATCAATTAGACTTTTTTCTTTGATAGAAAACAGTTTAAGATTTTAGGACCTTGATAGTAGAGTGGAGAGTTAACTATTTGAGGCCATAAGAACAAGACTACAAAATACTAGAGAGTGTAAAATCTAGTAGTAACAATTAACGTTAGTCGGGAAAGATATTCTCTCGCCAATGTTAGAGTCAAACATGAGGTCAAGAGAAGCGATTGGTTGAGATTTCCCCTCTTCCTTTCGCCTAGTGGGACTATTGCAAGTTTGGGGCTTTGAAGAGTGCAAAGTCCTCGGGTGACACCACTTCTTCTTAGTTTTGGGCCATGGATTTGTGTTTGGTATTCCCATACCTATTCTCTAGTATTGGTAGTTGACTATACCCCCCCCGACTATTCATTGTGAATTGGTAAACACAATAACCTCTCCTAGGATTCACATAGGTGTCAGCAGTATTCTTCAGAAGGGGAAGGTTCTTGGTGGTACCCCATGACATATGTTCAATCTCCTTTCCAACAAACCGAGAGGTGGGCAATTTTCCTATGGGATCTTAATTTCACCTTGGGGGATTGTTGCATGAAGGTGATCATAATTGTTGCTCATTTCTTCGTTGATGAACTCATCTCCCATCTTCGGAAGATCCTTAATTACTTTCTCCCTGACATAAAGGAGTTTTTTTCTTTCTATTACCTTGTAGGGAATTTCCTTTCTAGTGTGTTCTCTTTGAAGTTTAGCAGACCCTAGGTTGAATCCACATCCATGGAAACATTTCATGAGGTTACCAACCAAGGGACCCCTTTCATGGGGAACCTTATGCTTTCCCTTGTTTTGGTAACATTGGTCCTCCCCACATCACCATTCACTTTTCCCAGCCACTGTGTGGGGTTACCATTATGGTTGTTTTCCACCCCCGTGGTCCCAAATGCCCCTACTGCTGCCTAAGAAAGATATCCACTGCAAGAATAACAACTCACTTTGTTGACCCTTTTCCTTCTTTCTAATTGCCGTGTTCTCTTCCCTTTATTCTTCCTCACTTGGTGAAAACCTTGGTAATAGTAATCATGAGGCTAAGAAGAAAAAGAAGAAAAGGGAAGAGAAACACAAAGAAAAATAAGAAAGGGGGCAATCAACCAACCACTATAAGGAGAGTTGATACTATTTAAAATCCAACCAACATAGGTCACAAAACCAAATTCCTGTATGTAGATTTTAGCAATGAGCACAAATTTATTAACCATATTTCCCTAGTATTTCCAATGTCTTAGAAGTGTGGTCCATGGTTTCTCAACAAACCGTGTCTCCAGCCACTGCAAGTCATTGTTATACAATTATTTGCCACATGATCACCTAATGGGAATCATCTAGAGGTCAAAAGCTAGAAACCTAATTGTTCTAATTTTCCCTTAAGATATACTCATATTTTTCCCGATCGCGAAAATATTCCTTCTTCACAAATCATGGACTAAAATGATGGTCACCTTGTCCTTTTGTTAGAAAAACGTGACCGCAGAGTAAATAAAAATAAAACAAATGCGGAAAACATAGAAGATACCAATACAAGTGAGACACGATTTACTGCATTCACCTAGCAGGGCTACACGCCCACCGCAGAAATTTCCAGGTCCTTTCTTTTATTATTATCCAAAGAAATGAAGGGGATACAACCCACAACAAAACCCGTTGTAACTTCCTCTTCTTTCTCTCATGCCTCTATCTTGTGAATACACACTCACCAACCTACATTAATAATACATTTCCCCATAAAAGAGGGTTGCCTCTAGGGAAAAAAAAAAACTAACATAACTTCTATCATAGATCCTAACCCTATAATGAATGGTCCAGCATTTACAATGAAATTACAATATACTTTTACAAGGCAAAAAATTTCTTCGGGGGCTTCACCCCCAAAAACAATCGGGGGACGCTGCCCCCCGAACCCCACAGAGGGAGTACCCCCTCTGCACTCCCCCTGTGGAAGAGTGTACATACTTCTTTCTGGTGGAATAATTTCCATGGGGTATAAACATGGTTGAAAGTAAAAGACTCCTAACCGAAGATAATCAGTTCCACAACCAACAATCTCAAACTTGGAGACCGACCAATAACCTATCACAAGGTATGTTGAACTCCTCAACCTTCTTGGACTCCTGCAATTTCTATCTTCACCTTATTCTTGAAGTTATTCAACTCAAACTGAAAGGTGAACTCGCTTATCCCCTCGGTTACTCCCTTTGTTAACATGTCCGGCAAGATTCGGGCTAGTGTATATCTTTTCCAGCCTTCAATTGTCCATATTCCAAGGTAGATCATATGAAGAGGTACCTCAATTGTATATGCTTAATCTTTGAAATCGTGGCAATGGCTCTTTGCAAGGTGAATGGCACTGACTGTCACAGTACAACTCTTGATTTTCTTCTCATGCTTCTCTCCCAATTCCTCCATAAACCTTTTGTAACCAACGCCTCTTTACTAGTTCTATAGCAACAACATACTACCGTTGTTGAAAGTGCAACAACATTTTGCACTTTCAAAATCCAAATTACTATTGTTCCACCTATAGTAAAACATACCGTGTGGTGCTCCTCCCGGTCATTTCTTTATCACCGCCATATCCAATCAAATTTTATCCTCAGAAAAGTGTCTGTACCTCCAAAAAATAATGCATGTAGTAGTACTTGAATACCTAAGAATCCACTTTATCAGCCTCCCAATGTTCTTTACCTCGATTGTTCATATACTGCTCACAACTCCCACTGTGATGTGTACATATCTCGGTCTTGTGAAAACTATCAGATACATCAAGTCAGCCAACTCCCCCGATGAATATGGGACCCTGATGTATTCTATCTCCCCCGTGTCTTGGGACACATTTTAAGTTAATTTGAAATGGTCGGCCAAAGGTGTACTAACCGGTGTACCCCCAGACAATGTCAATTTGCATTTTTTCATGTCTCTTGCTATTCTCATACCAAGGATTTTGAAGTAACTCCAAATCCTTTCATCTGGAATGAATTGGCTAATTTCTTCTGATCACATTTATATCCCGGTGATATTAGACCCTCTAACAAGCATGCCATCTGCCATAGCAGATAATATAACTTCCATTTTCTAGCCTTTTAACATAAACATGGATCGTAATGATGGTCTATTATAACCATGTTCTGTTATAAACTTGTCAAAATTCAGATACCACCGCCTTTGAACGATTTCTTTAGGCCATATAATCTCTTTCTTTCAACCTCGTGATACCAAATTCTTCCTTCCTTTGACCTCATACCCCCTGTGGTAATGTGATATACCCTTCCTCCAAATCCCCATGGAGAAAAGTTGTTTTTACATCTAACCGTTCAAGATGCAAATCTTCTACTACCACAAGACTTAAAATAGTCCCAATTGAAGCCATTTTAACAATGAGAAAATATTTCATCAAAAATCTATACCTTTCTTTTGTGTGCAACCCTTTACAACAAGTCTAGCCTTGTACCGCTTTTCTCCTCCATCTTCTTTCCTTCTTCAACTTGTAAACCCATTTATTCCCTTAATGTTTTTCCCCAGAGGGTAACTAAAACCAAGTCCCAAGTCTTGCTATTTGCCAAGGAATCCATTTCCTCTTTCATGCCTTGCTCCCACTTCTTTTGGTGTCTACCCGCATTTCCTCTTTCATAACATTCTGGTTCACGAGAATCACCAACAATAAATAATATAATGAAGGAGAGTATCGTCGTGGGTACTTAACCTGGTAGATTCTAACAACACTTGCGTGTGTTTGAGGTACCTACCGCCTCAAGTTGTTGTACATTTTGATTTTCGTGTTCCTTTGGAATTTCTTTTTTTTTTTTTTTTTTTTTTTTTTTTTTTTTTTTTCTTTTTCTTGTTTCTTTCCTTGGAAATGATCTTTGTACATGATCTTTCATTGAATATGACATCTCTGTAATTCTTAATGATTTTGTTATTTTCTATAATCCCATGTTTATAACCAAAATCATCATTAAACAATTCATATCCAATAAAGGTACACTTTTGGATTTTGCCTAAGCTTTGTTCTATTTTCTCTTTTTATCAATATGGACAAATGCTTCACAACCGAAGTTTTCAAAAGAATAGTTTACCTTTTTTCCTATCCATTCTCCTCGGAATTCTACCATCCAAAGAGCTTGAAGGTCCCTTCATTATTAAGTAAACAACAATATCTACAACATTTGCTCAGAATCAGAGGGCAAACCAAAGATGCAATCTCATACTCCTTGTGACGCCCATGATCACTGTCTCCTGTTCATCCTTCTCGACACACCATTTTCTTGTGGTGTCTTCGCGAACTCTCTCTCTAATGGTAATCCCATGGTATGAATAGTAATCATCAAACTCCTTTTCTCCAATATTCTCCGCCTCCATTATTTGATTTCAGACACTTCAAACTTTTTTCCTCGCTCTATCTCAACTAAAGCTTTCCATTTTTAAAAAGTATCAAAAACATCGATTTTTTTTCAAATGCAATAAACCCAAGTTTTTCTAGTTGCATCATCAATAAAAGTAACATGGGCCAATGAGAGCCAACAAGAGATGATAATTGAGCCGTCCCTACAAGACCAGATGCACAAGCTCTAACCTTCATTCTTCTTTACTTTTCCGACTCTGAGAAATATAACTCTCTTTGTTTTCCATAAACACAATGCCTATAGAAGTACAAATCAATTTGTTTAAGATCCGGGAAGAAATTTATTTTGTGAAGTATCCAGATATTCCCTCTTCTCACTCATGTGTCCTAACCTATGATGCCACAATGTTGCATCCACTCAGAAGTAAAGATATAGAAGAGTCATTATTACCAAGACATAAATACAATGTACCTTACATTGTTCCCCTTCGCCATCACCACGATCCTTTGATGACCTACCATGTATTATCTGTAAATATGGGTATACATCCTTCACTTGCCAATTGTCTTGTTGAAATTAGATTTTTCCTAAACTGAATATGTCTTTCCTCCTTTCAACAACCATTGGTTTCCCCTATCAGATTGTTTTATTTTTACCTTTCCATTCCAACAATTTGCGCTGGTATCATCACCCAAATGAATCATTCATAATCACCTTGAACATAATATAGAAAATGTTTCTATGGGGTGTGGCGTGAAATGAAGCTCCCCGAATATACTACCAAGACTCGGGAATATTATTCCATGTAAAAGAATCAAAGCATCTTGTAACACATCACCTATTACATTTGCTTCCTCGAATTTCTCCCCGATGTCCACCCTTTGTTTCTTTGAGCTCAAGTAGCCTTTCTTCGCATGTCCTTTTCTTCCCACACCTAACACTCTATCTTTCCAAGGTGTCTTGATTTGGATCTGCCTTTCCTATAATTCTTGTGGTTCCCTAAGCCATTTCCTCTATCCTTTGTCTTCCCCTCGCTTCCATGTTCAACGATACCCGCTGTCTCACCTGTGTTTTTCCGTCAAATTTCCTCACCAAGGATAACACCCAACAAATATCATCAAATTTTAAAGTATTTGAACAAGATAGAGCTACTTACAACCATGACCAAGCCATTCCATCTTTTCTCGGCAATGAGAACAAGATTAGAAGAGTCTTAACCTCATCATCAAAGTCCACTTTTGCTTAACTTAGTTGATTAGAAATCATATTAAATTCATTTAAATGATCCAATGCACTCCAATTCCTTTCCACATATTCATATTAAATAATCTCTTCATTGGGAATAACTGGCTTGACTGAGGGTTTTTCTATATACAATTTGGCCAACGTACCCATCAAACCCTTCGTTGTATTATCTTTCAAAATATTGAAAGCCAACGACGCTTCCAGGCTCAACCAGACATTCCTAGAGTATTTCTATTAAGAATCTCCCATTCTTCATCCTTCATGGTCACTAATTTCTTTGCTATCTTCAATGGTAGGAATAGATCCTCTCCATATAAATAATCTTCCATCCATCTTCCATAATTGGTAGTTTCAGTCGTTAAATTTCTCGACCCCTAAAGTCCTTTCCATCTTCCGACATATTTCTCTAATTAAAATCAGATCAAGGAGTAATAAAATAAACAAATGCGGAAAAAAAAATACGTAAGATACACACAATACAAGAGAGACACGATTTACGTGGTTCTGGTGGGCTAATGGGCCCCACCGTAGAAATTTCTAGGTCCTTTTCTTTATTATTATCCAACAAAATGAAGGGATACAACCCACAACAAAACCCGTTGTAACTCTCTCTTCTTTCTCTCACACAGCTTCCCATCTCTAATACAATACTCACCAACCTACATAGCCGCTAATACATTTCATAAAAGAGGGTTGCCTTCTAGGAAAACCCTAATATAATCTCTATCGTCAGATCTCATGACCTTATAATGAACAAATTCATTTACAATGAAATTACAATATACTTTTACAAGGCAATTTTTCTTTGGGGTTTCCTAACCTCCGCCGAGGGCCCGCTTTGCCTCCGGCATTCCCACCTGGGATAGCCTCCCGACCTCACAGAGGGGTACTCCCCCTTATTCACTTCCTGGAAGAGTGTACATACTTCCTGGGTGTAAATACTTCATGGGGTATAAACCTGAAATTAAAGACCTCTAAATCGTGAAGATAATCAGTTCATAACCAACACTTTGCAAGGTGATCGATCGTGACCTTGGGTGTTTCGCACCTTGCAAGAATGTATGGCATGACAGGGTCTGTTACTCTCAAATTAGGAATGGTTACAATGATATGGGATCAAGCTCATATTTCTCGTAATTATACCTCAAGAAGCTTGTTATTTTGAGTGTATAAGAGTTATCCACCATATCATCTCTTTAATCCTATATATTGAGAGTCTCTCATGGGAAAAGAGGAGGAAAATATAGAGTAAACTTATAATGTCAGATTGATTATGTAGATTCGACAAAGAAATTGGGAGAAGCTTCATCAAGCTATTTCTATGTAATATGTAAGATTTTTTCCTTATTAATAGAAGATGCACATGATTTTCCCCTATAATTTATTGTATATGGTGATCATAATATTCATAGAGAGTTAATATTTTCATGTCTTTGTGATATATTATTAGATCTATGTTTTATACATGTTACGTTTCATCTCGTGAAAAGTGTATGTTGTTTTATTATGTGTGCAGGACTGTGTTCGTGAAAGTGAAGGATGTCTTCAAAGGAGCGAACTACCAAGGAGTGTGCAGGGACAGCTGTTGAAGTATCAGGTATGCTTCTCATCCTCTTATCTTGTAGATCTTTTCATATATGACTTATATCTAGGAATGTATTTAGCTTGCATCTCTATTCTGTCTTAGGTCTAGGAAGAGCCTAAGGGAGCTAACTCCTGCAGAGTACATTTATCCTGCAACAGACTGGAGACTCCATTGGGGAATTTTATTTAGTTTTCTTCCTCAATTTTTGAATTCATATTCTGAACATGCTTTCTTGTTTTAAGCCTCAATTTTCATTTTCATTCTTCCCATAAGTCTTTTCCGAGTCTATTTGAAAGTGTTAAGTCCCAGATCTGATAGATCTACCTTAGATATTTTAGTTTTTTCACTTGTACGATCTTGATCTCTGTCTTCTCGTGCACATAGAGCGACCACCACCCTTTGGTCATGAGTTTCTCCATTACAACACATGACCACTTAGAAATCACACCAAGTAGTGCGACTAGTCATTCTATATTAACTGACAAGGCATGACCAACCACTAAACATATGTTTTTGAAGGGACATGCTTAAAATATAGCCTAGATCTTCTTTCCGTGTTTTATTACAGTCTCAGAGGTATTTCTCAGATCTATTCCAACTGTCATTGCTGCAACCTTTTTCAATTCATTTGAAAACCTTTTTTTAATTGAAAGCTTGAGTCTCTTTTTATTTTCGATTTTGTTTGAATGCACATCATCATCTTGGGTTAAATGTGATCCTTATATTGTGTCTTTGGCATCTTTGGATTGAATGTCACTTGTTGTTGATCTGTAATTTTTTGAACTTTGACTCAAAGTTCTAAAACTGATCTTTTTACTCTGCATTCAATTCTCTTTTTCGAATTGAAAATTGTACTCGTGTTTTGGGGTTTTGTTTGTTTATGACCTGTTATAATATTTCATTCTTGTTTTGAGTGGCAAGTATTGAGAGATTTGTTTCATTTGAGTTTTTTTTATGCTTGTTGACCTACTTGATTGCATTTTTTGGTTTGAATTCTTTTGTTGTGTGATCCTTTGTGTTTGCATTTAGTTCTTTTCATCCCATTTGAAAGAAAGAAAACAAATTAAGTTGCATTAAAAATTTTCATTGCATTTGAAAGCATTGGAAAACCAAAAATTAATTGCTTTCTAGTTAGTGGATGCGAACGTGTATCCTACATTTTCTATGACTCATATATCATACACCTTTTGTGTTCAAAGAGTAGTTCATGTTTCTTGCATTGAATGTTACACTTGTTTATTTTCTTGAGACCTCTTGTTCCTTTCTGTAGATAGGCTTCATGGAAACTAAAGATTTCATTCCATTCATGTTTTCTTTTGAATTCTTCTTGGAGTCCGAGTGATATAACCATATAGTTCACTTCCATTTTCCCTTTTGAGTAACAACAACCATAAAAGGAACATGGTACCTAATCTAAAATCATCTAGAAATTTTATTTATTAGAAAACGATCACAAGTCTAGGTTGTAGGGTGGAGAGTGAATTCTCCAGGGCCACTGAAAAAAAAAATAGGAACACTAATGAGTGAAAATCCATTAGTAACGTGAAGTGTTTTTTGGGAAATATCCTCTAAAACAAGAGTCAAGTGGTAGGAGAAGATGATAAGAGTGCTTGGACCAGTCCCCAACACTCTCTCTCGATGGAATTATGCGAGTGAATGGGGAAATCTTAGTAGTGGCAAGTCCTCGAGGTGACACCACTATATGAGTCGATTCATGTCTAATACATTTGTCTTACGTTCCCTTCCCATTAAAATAATCCCTCTCCCATGAACGATCCTTCCAACCACCAAGCATGAAGTGGTAGCCCTAATTTCTTTTCCTAGGTTACCTTCCTAGGTGACTATAGTGGTGGTATTGTCAGTACCCGAGACAAACATACAACACACGATTTTGGCTCCTTAGGAGGGTACCTGGTTTCATATGGTACTTGCACATATGGAAGTCCATTAGAGAGTAGTTGTGGGTAATTGTCTCTCGTTTCTTTGTTGATGACCTCATCTCCCTTCTTCGGAAGACCCTTCCTTTTTCTCTATTACAAGAGAATTGTTTGCTTTCTCTTATCTTATAGGGACTTTGGTAGTGTGTGCTCTTTGATTTAGCAGACCCTAGGTTGAGTCTGTGTCTATGGAAAAAGTTTTGAAGCCTTCCAATCGAGGAACCCCTTTGCACGAGGATCCTCTTCCTTTTCCTTGTTTTGGAAATATTGGTGCTCCTTGCATTGCTACATTGGGCCTTCTCGAATTCACTATAGGGTTACTAGTATGGTTGTTTTCCACTGCGGTGATGAAAAATTCTTTTGGTGCCTCAAATGAAAGATCTCCACCTCAAGTATATCAACCTCTTGTTGACCATTTTCCTTCTTTACATGTTGGGTATTCTTCCCTTTATTCATCCATGCTTTGTCAAATCCATGATGTTAGTAACCAGAAGGCTAAGAAGGAGAAGAAAAGGAAGAACAAGGAGAAGCAAAATAAGAAATGGAGCAATCAACCAACCAATGTTAATCATGTTGGGAGTGTTGATAATCTTGAGAAGCCTAAGAAAATAGGTAACAAACCCAAGTTCCCTTGCATGATTTGTAAGGGTGATCACCTTCTTAACCATTTCCCTGGTATTCCGTAGGTTTTATAAGTATGGTATCAGGGTTCCGCACAACCCATGTCACCATCCTCTATAGGTCATGCTAGTGATGATCTATCGCCAATGATAATAAGGTTGAGGGTAAAAAAGGTAAATTCAAGTTTAGTTGTAATTTATGCAACACGAATCATCGTACTTACTATTTCCCTAGTATAGAGGAGACTTCACAATTGTTGGAATACAATGTCATTGTCTAGAAACAACTTTCAATTGCTTCCTAAGAGTCCTCCCCTACTCAACCTTTAGTTGATGAAGTGGTCAATATAATTCGATCTTCAGTTGACCCCACTCTTCCCTCAGAGAGTTACTTGAATACCACTGATGTTTTCTTTGTCAGTTCAAAGTGTTTTGGACAAGGGCACAACCCATCCGTTTCAAAAGAACCCCTTCCAAGTACTGAGGTCATTTCCTTTGATTGGAATAGTCTAGTAGAACCTCGTCTTCCTTCAAGTATCCCTTTCTATATAATTGTGAAAGTTGTTGATAAGTACATATATCACACTATTGTATATGAAAGAGGCCTATGTTATTATTTTATCCTCAACTGTTTGGAAATATTTAGGTTCTCCTGAGCTTGTGCCAACCACTAATCATCTACTGGATTTTAATAAAAGACCTAGTGAAACTTTAGGGATCCTTCCTCAGCTGCCCATTACCTTAGAAGGGAAAACTGTCTGTATTGATGTCATGGTAGTCCAAGGCCCCTTGTATTTTAATCCACTCCTTGGGAGAGACTATGTCTATACTATGAAAGTTGTAGTGTCCACACTCTTTCGAGTTATTCATTTTTCCCAGGATGGGATCATAGTGACCATTGATCAATTTTTGTTTGTTAGTCTTGATCATTGTATGACTGCTGACCATCTAAATTCCTTGAATGTTCCTCACATTCAAGTGGTTTATCCCCCACCACATGTCAATTATGTGGCATTATCTCCCATTCCTTCAATTGCTAATGAGAATGAGCCTCTCAATTTATGCTCATATTCTATGGATTTAGTTCCGAAAATTGACATAGTAACTCCTTTACTAGGGACATCAGAGCCTGTTCTCCCCCTTGTTGATAAGAGTGAGTCTCTTGACATGTATTCCTTACAAAGAATTATTCTTCTGTCTGATGAAGAACTCTTGGAATCCATGGTCAAGGTTAATGAGCATAGTTCTCTTTCTGTGTCAAGCTCGTTAAAAAATGAAGCATATAACTATGAGCATAGTTTTATTTCTATGTCAAGCTCGTTAAAAAATGAAGCAGATAACTATGAGCATAGTTCACTATCCATTTCAATCTCGTTAAAAAATGAAACATAGCCCCCTCCAATTAAGTTGAGTCTTCCACTAGATATTGTACCTAAAACTTCCTTTCCTCTTCCTGTGTTAGTTGATCCTCTTTCCTCCTCCCTCTCTGGTGAACCTATTCTTATTAGTATCCAAGAGTCATTTCGGGTGCATAAGAAGAGTCAGTGGATTAAACATATCTTGGGGTTCATGTCTCTAGCCTCTGGATATCATGTTGGCATTATGCCGCTAGCTTCTGTCGATCATGCTGGGGGGAAAGTACCAACCTCTGGACATCATGTTGGGAAGAAAAATCGCTAATGAGTATCACCCAAGCATAGTTAATTTTTGGTTTCAAGCTCATTTAATAATGAAACCAAAACCCCGAGAAAAGTTCTATTTGATAGTTTCAAGCTCGCGCAAAAATGAAACCAACCTCGAGCATAGTTATTTTTTGGTTTCAAGCTCGTTAAAAAATGAAACCAACCACGAGAAAAATTTCATTCTTTGTTTCAAGATCGTGCAAAAATTAAGCAGACACCCTAAGCATAGTTTCATTCTTTGTTTCAAGCTCGTGTAAAAATGAAGAAGGAACTTCGATCAAAGTTTGATTCTCTATTTCAATCTCATTAAAAAATGAACTCTTTGGAGTCTCCTTTAATCTCTTTTCAGACTCTCTAAACATGAAAAGATTTTCGAGTGATCTTTTTTCCTTTCACACTCATTAAATGGATTCAAAAGGACATTTATTCGGTGTAATTTTAACCCTTTTTCAGACTGGATGGACTAATTACGAAAAATGAGTACTCTCGTCAACGTTGGCTAGAATATTTCTCCCTTGTATTGTTTTATACCTTTTCGGGATTGGGGGAATAAATTTATGAAAAAGAATACCCTTGGAGTCTTATTTAAGTTCTTTTCAGACTCTATAAAGGTGAAAATACCATTGAGTTTACCTTCTCTGGACTCGTAAAATTATACATTGAAGGACCCATATGGAATCGAACCCCTCCTTCATTAGGTTCATTAAACATATGACGAGGGACTCATCGAAGATAAGCTATATCGATAATATGTTATCCTCATAAAGCTCTTAAAAAAAATAAAAGGGTACTCGTCGTTCATGGTGGGTGAAAATTTGAGGGATTTTCGGTGTAATCATCTTCAAAAATGGCATTTGTCCATCCATTCGCCCTTGAAAAACAAACCTATTTTACATCCATGTATCACAGTTGGGTAATTTGCTTGTCTCTGAGTCATAGAAATCCCATAAGTCATTATACTCCTTCGACTCACCTGAAGAGTTCCCTAGTCATCATCACAATATGTTCTGGTTTATCTCTTAATCAAGTCAATTATGCCAATTCAAGTTATTTGTTGTGCCATTTTTTTCAAGGGAATTTCTCCTACATCGACCATTTTTAGTCTTTCAGCCTATTTATCCTAGCCATTCTTGAGTTAGTTATGCTCTACTTTATACACCATCTACATTTTTCTATTTCATGTCGATTGATGGGTGATACATCAAGGCCCTCCTTCAACAGATTTTTTCCTGTCGATACCAAATAATTCTCCAGGATAAAAATCTAGAAACAAGTTAGTACCCTGGGATTTGCAGACATCAGTGGCAGGTTCCCTTGTAGTTTGGAAAGGGGTTTACATCATTGGCTCATGTTGAATGAATCTACGAGTGTTTGATTTCAAATAATCTATTTAAACTAAATATATTGTACTAGGTATATTGGGTTCCATCATCATCATTGGTGGACTCCCCCATGTCTGTTAACAATATACATCAATAACTGGTAATCAGATGGTTTCTACCATGCACAACCTCAAGTCATTTATTCATATGCTGTAGATTTATACCATTGGGATTTGGGATGAGGGACCATTATATTCCTTCATGGTATCCCCTCCCAAGTTACGATGGAGTCATTAATGAGTACTTTAGAGATTGCTCGAACATTTGAGTTATCTCACTGATTTGTATACTGTGACATAGATCTACATTTGTACTTGATCATGGCTATTCTCTAACTTGTGACATGGATCCACATTGTATTCTTTCATGGCCATGATATATTGAATTACATCATGCATGGATCCATGATGTACTATTTTGGTGGCTATGCTTAGCTTCTATTACCGAGCATGGGGTATTCCCGCCTCGGTGATGTTCTTATTTTGATGGGTTGATGCTAGATTCTTCCCATTTTCCTTCACCTAGAGCTCCATAAATTTTGTTTGTAAAGTATTTCATCCATCATACACCTCTTCTAAATTCATATTTTAGGGGGAATTTGTTATACAATTATTTTACACCTAATTACTCGATGGAAATCATCTAGAGGTCAATAATCCGAGACACTGAATTATGTCACATTTTGTTGGCACAGGGGCAGACCCAGGGTTCAACGCTTCAACAAATCACCAAAAAAACCCTAACTACCAACCCTTTTGGAAACACCTGAGAAGTAGATGAAGTCTCACCTGTGGTAGAGGTAGGGGTGGTTGCAGGACTCCAGTGTCTGCAACCTTAGCTGGGACACAGATTTGTGATTACAATACTCTAACAAAGCACTTAGTAGTGTCATTCATTAGTACTTAACCTTTTTTCATAGCGCAGATAAACCCTAAGTACAACGTAACACAATATTCAAAGATTCAATACATTCAAGCACTTATCATAAATAAACATATCATATCTAGCATTCATTCACATCACTGAGCACTAAGTTGATGCTTCTAACATTCATAAATATAAAAACACTAAGCATAAATCACATCAAAGGAACAAAGAACTAATCGAAATGAACAAAGCAACCATAACATAGAATATATGTGGTTCACCCCCAGCTTGGGGCTACACCCACCAACTCTTCTCTTCTTTATTATCTTCTTGTAAAGCTTCTTACAGGCACATAACATCAAAATCCTACTCCATAGAGGACATGAGATCTGAACGCACCTCGCCAGATCCTCCTTCCCTGAGCTAGGTTACAGCACGAAGCCTTTACACAGTCTCTTACAGTTACATGTACTTAGGCTTGCAAGTCTCACACAGTATGCACAAAGAAATTACAGCTATCACTTGCACTTAGCACCTAACATCACACACACACACACACACTTGCACTCCTACTTACATCGCCTAGCTTTCTATTTATACATTACAAAAGAGCCTAAACATGGGTAAACCCATGTGCTGACATCCCATACCTGTTATATAAGCCTAAAACCCAAAAATTCCCTAAAAAAGGGGTCGTGATCCCGCGATATCCACTTCGACTTGCGCTTCGCCTTAAACATCCTGTCGAAGTCCCAAAATAGGTCAAATCTGACCAAGGATCTCCAAAACTTGGTCAAGGGCCAACATGCCATAAAACATCACCTGTGACTCGTCCTGAGTCACTTTTCTTTGGTTAATTCTGCCTCAAAAGCCTCGAACTTGGCTCAAGCTGCTTCGACCTGTTGCTTTGCCAAGGCCTCCTGCTCGGTGAACTCCTGAAGAAATTCCTCATTCACAGGTCCTTCCAATTATTGCCCAACTGTAGTGACTACCTGATCTAGTTATGTTCCTTGTCCTTCAATCTCTTCAGACAGTTGGAAAGCTGCGTCCTGTGCTGGATAGAGCCTCTGAGTCAATTCCATGAATTTGCTCTGTATGGTATGGACTTACTGTTGGACAGTGCACTGTTCCTGGGATCGTGTCATTCAATCAACCGTTGACAAGAGATTCAACTCTGCCTGAACTGTTGCTACTTGTTGCTTGGCCTCATGGAGTTGTGATTCTAGTGTCTTTAGTTCGGGATCCTTAGTGAGTCGCTCGTAAGTCTGTGCGCTACGATAACTTAGTTTTTTACATTCCATGGTGAAGGCCTTGATTCTCTTAACTGCACTCAGAGCAGTTTCTTCTCTTTGATCTCTCATGTCCTGCAGAGTGCTTGGCACTGTTTGTAGCTCTAGATATGTTATTGTATGTTGAAGCTACTGAATGTATTCCGCAATCCTTTCCACTTGATTCTCTACTAGGTCTTTGGCCAGTTGTTCTAAGCCTGTCATAGAGCATAGTGCTCTATTGACTGCTTCTTTGATTCCAATCTGCTCTGTGAGAAATTGTTCTATCTCTTGGCAACCCTGCATTGCTCTATCACCTCCTCTTGTGATGGCTTCAGAGCCATTGTGGCCTGGTCTTTCTCTTCCTGCATGGGACAAATGTGAGTTTCAGTGGTGTCAACTATTCTGCAGAGTTGGGTAGGCTCATCTCCCAACTCAGTTTCATCTGATGGCAGGGGCACAGCGGACGTTGCGCAACTGGATTAAAGGGCTTGCTTGACACCACTTAGCTCTATCTCAATTCTATCATACATAGCCTCTTTTTTTTCTTTGGTTCTTTGCAAAATATATTCTGAGGCATATGAAACAGCTCCGATGATGAAGTCAAAGTCATCCACCGTGAGCACAGTCTGTAGCTTCGACTTAGTAGCTTTGGATTCCTTCTGCGATGTAGGTTTCAAGGGGGAAACCTTTCTTTTATTCAGTGGATCTGCATCATTAGGGGGATTCTGTGGTAGTGTTACTTCGCCTTGCTTCTACTTATATTCTTCCCCTTCTTTCTTTTATTTTTCCACTTCATCACTACCTCCTCTTCCAGGTGAGTCTGAAGCAGTTTCTTCTGAGACACTATCCAGTTGTTGTACCTCTTCTTTCTTTTTCTTCCTGCTGTTGTTGGGTGCATCATACTCTTCGTGGGTAACCATCGGGTTTCCAATAATTTCTGGGTTGGACAGTTCTGCCTGGTCGATCAATATAAGGTACTATCCAGATCTTCCTTGGTGATCTTATAGTATGATTGCAGCTCTTCTTTACTATCATCTGCGTGCGCAATGATATATATAAAATGTCTATCTGCACGAAACTTCATTAGGGGCATGAATCTGTCCAGAGTGTTTGGTGTCATATGGGGGAACGCATCGATAGCCTGATTTAGATGCAAGTAGTAGGTATGGAAAACTGGGTTCGACTGCCACTGTTTTCCCATATCGCTCAAATACTAGAGCGTGGTAAACTTCACAAAAAGCGGCTCGAATGACTCAATGTCAGGGAAGGTCGCACCTTCCAACATCTCCCAAGTTGTAAATGTGATGAGGATCAGGAGCCAGCTAAAGTGGGACTCATAGCCCTGATCCTGAGCTTCACGACAATCCACTTCCAGGTGGTTGACTAAGTAATAGCCCAGTTCATCTGTAATCCCTCCATGCACTTTCCCACGAGGTCAACGACAAACATTGTGACTTGCGTGGGTCTATTCTTCCTTAATAGCTTACCAACGATCAACTAGCAAGCAAGTCACACTGCACCATTCTAAATGGAGGCTACCTTGTAGCCTCGCGTTCCCTTCTCTACATCACCATAAGTATATTTAATCCTCTGTGCTAGGGCGTGATCTACAACCTTCCCTGGGTAAAAGTCCTGTGGGTCGGGTCCCTGCATACTTAGGCCGGTGATCTTATGGATCAGTGTTGGGTCGACGGTGATGCATTTGTATAGACATAAGTAACCTCTGTCAAAGCTTGAAAACAGGATTTTAACGCATGCGTTAACCTCCTAGTTCCTTCCAAAATGTGGGACTTTCATTACGTTAAGGATAGTGGACTACACGATGTTGATGGTCCATGGTTGGGGAATGATTTTTGATTTCTTCCCCTTCATCTTGGTCAAGTACTTGTGAGGTGTGAGCATGCCATAGGTCTTGCGGTCTCCTAGATTATAGTCACTGATCTTCAGAGTTGGAATTATCTCGAATTGCGGTCTGATCGCACATATCCCCTTCTAGAGGTACGTCGTGATAACTCTGTAGTCAAAATCCGTAGGGACACTATCACGACTCACCACACCGTCTAGAGGTGGGATGTAGTTGGGCAGGATGGATGGGATTAACTTCGAGTTTGCTAAGTCATCTCTATTCTTAGTCCTTTTCTATTCTGCAACTTGGGATGGTCTGAATCTGTGAGCAGTCGACGGGGAGGCTTGCACTCCTCTCGTCAATGAGGCTTGAACTCCTGCATACATCACTTTATGTACCATTAGATTGATTAAAGTTTACTCTACTGACTTTTCCACAGCGTTGAGCACGTCCGACATGCACACTCGAGATCGGATATCTCAGGCTGATAAACAATTTCTCAATGCAATAAAATGAATGGCAAGGTCCCAATAAGCACAACACAATAACAATGAGTTCTCTAGTTGGCTCATATACAATTCACTAAAGTGTGCTCGGTGCAACAGTCGACGGGATAAGTAGACAACGATGTAACTGATCCTTCCAA
>SNQJ01S0078476.1:37561-50364 GCA_010110895.2 Picea sitchensis
TGAATGGTGTCAATCTCTCCCTGCTGCTAGTATCCATTCTTTGAAGGATTTTCACGATGATTTTAATTTATATTACAAGGAGATTTACATGTCTCATCTTATATTGGATGACTGTTGTAATAAGTTTGCATTCCACATCGAGCAAATGATAGAGTCTTCCTCATGTGGTGAATCTGGTGAAGGTTTGAGTGAAAGAGGAAGCGTAGAGAATATTTATGTTCATGAGACAGATGTTTTGACCAGCCCTACTTATGATGAAGAAGACCTTCCAGGTATGATTGATAATAGCGATGATAATTACACAGCAATGGATGTATCATATTCTGCCCCTTATACACATGTTGTCTCAGATTTAGAAGAAGAGATGGTTGTGGAGGAGGATTCTTCTCTTTTCCTTCAAGAGGTTTCCCATGATATATTTTCACCTAGGATTGAAGAGAAAAATCATGTGTATGAGTAGCCAGAAGCAGTAGTTACTGCTCTCCCTGAAATGGATATTTTTAACAGTTATATTCTTGATGGAATTATTGTTTTAGAGGTTGATCATAGATATGAAGGGAAACCCACTTTTTATCAATATTATAGTGATGATGAGCAGCAAGATTATCCTACATTTGATCACTATGAAGGCACTAAGCAACATGATAAAGAGGAGGATCCATCCATTGATATACATGAGGAGATTTCTTGCCATCGGCTAGCAGATGTTATCAGAGCAGACAAAGGAGAAGTGGATCAACAGCCTACATCATCCCTTCACTCACCTGTGCTTACCAGAGACATCCAACCATATGTGAGAAGTTGTGAAGTAGAGCAGGATTTTTGTTACAATTTTTTGGGTTTCCTCAGTTAGTCCATGAACCTGTAAGGGAGCACATGGAGTTGCATTTCCTCCATTTATTGAACCCTCCCATCTTTATCTTGACTTCAGAACCGGGAGGAGGGCTGAAAGATGTAATTTTTTTGTTGTCACAGTTGCATCATTTGTTATCAATCACTGACAAAGTCAGTGGATTTCCATTCAAGGAGCTACTTGACTGGATATGGTGGAAATTCGCTTTTACCTAGCACTATGTAAAAAATTGGTTAGTCTAGGAATGTACATAAATAAGATCCTCCTAGAGCCCATGTGTTTTGTTTTCATTTTTAGGATAGTGTGCTTGTCGGCTTTTATTTCTTAGCAGGATGTTTTTTCAGCATGACTCAATATCCCAACAACTAAGGCACTGGAACTGCGCGTTCTTGGCATCTCACAGGGAGCATGTCATCCCATGTGGAGCCAAATGTTATCACATTAAATTGTCAAGGGCCACAGGTCGCAGCCATGAGCACAAAGCAACACTTGGAGTAGTCTAATATGGACTCAAATCAAGCGAGCGAGCAAGAGAAGTATTCAACGGAGTAGATTCCATTCAAAGTTCATATTAGCGGCTCACGGGCTTTCGAGAATCCAAAATTGCGCGAAGTATAGCACCAAAGAAAAGTGCCCAAAGTCCCAAAAAGGATCTCGGTCGTCCAATTTTGGAGGCCACGTGTCATCAAATCCTTAACTCTGGAGGATTTTCTTGGTGCAAATAAAGTTTGAAGTTTGAAAAAGTCTGAAGCCCGAATCGCAAAGCAGATCTCGGTCGTCGATTCGAAAAGGGAAGATCTGATCCATTGATCTGAAGATGGCATATTTGAGCCATTGATCATAAATCCTTGCCCAAGATCACAAGATCGATGACCATAGTCCATTGCGGGGACGCGACGTGCTTGGGTGATAATTTTCTTGAGCGGTCCCGCAATTGAAACCGTGGTTTGGAAAAAGTAATACGTGGCAAAAGGTGGTGGATTGTGGGATCAAAAGCGGTGTGAACCCAAACCACCTTTGAGTGGCCCTGCAATCATGCGTTTATATGGCGTCCTATCTGAGAGAAGCGTGTGGTCGGCCCCTTTGAATTACGCGACGTTTCAATCCCGATGCAGACAGTTCATGAAAGTGAGGCAGCAGTTGAGACTTGGTCTCACCGCATAAATGGAAATCCAGAAAGGACTGACATAGTAGATCTTTCCTATGACAAGGGAAGGCATGCACAAAGGAGACTGTATGCACAATTTGACCGAGAAGACACGTATGGCATTGGACGAGAAGCTTGAGCACGCCTCTGCTGGTAGTGGTGAATATTTTTTTGAGTATATAGGAGTCATTTTGATATTTTGTAATGGTCGAGGGTTGAGCTACGCTCCCGTACTGTAAACTTTTGATGAAGCTTCTGGTTTTCTAGTTATGTAACATGATTTGAGACTTATGGTTTAATCTAAGTCAAATTATTTTCCATCTTGTTTACCTCTAATGCTGGAGTGTCCATGATTGAAAGATTCACATGGATTTTTATGGTCGTATTGTAATGTATGTTTGATTGCAGTTCTGTTGTAACGTTCTCCAACCTTTTCTGAACGTTGATTCCAAGAGGATCTTGTTTTCTAAGTTGTTCCTCCTTAGGCTGGTAGAAGACTGTATGTCCGTAGAAGACCTCTACATTCTTCTCTCTAGTTCTTCCTCCTACTCACCCTTACTACAACTTACTGACTGAAGTTATCAAGACCTCACATGCTTGTTCATGCTGGTCTAGTTTTCTGAGTTAGAGCAATATTATCTTGAGTCTGCACGCATTCGACCCCCTTTAAATTTATTGATTGTGACATATAAATTGATGGGTATTGAGCTTACCTTCGATGCAATCTAGAGGCAACTTCTAGTGCTAACATGGAGGAGGAGGAGGAGGAAGAGGATCAATGGATGGTGACACATGTGGAGGACAAGGAAAAGGATCGGTGGTGGTGACACAAGTGGAGGAGGAGCAGGAGGATCAGTGGATGCTGACACAAGTGGAGGAGAAGCAGAAGGATCAGTGGATGGTGACACAGCTGGAGGAGGAGGAGGATGAGGATCGATGGTTGTTGCAGACACATGTGGAGGAGAATCAGGAGGATTGATTGTTACGAGGAAAATCACTCTATGGAAAGGAGTAAACCACAACAGATAGAAATGACTGCAGAAATCAACCCTAATATCAAGTATGCTATATAAATAAATATGCTAACAAGACAAGATAAAGAGCCTACCTCATCCAGAAGTTCGATGAATTCCACCGTTGAGCACTCAAATCAAAGAAATATACCTGTAACTTATCCTCAACAACCAAGATACACAAGCATATGGTGATAATATATAAAGTTAGCACATTTAATAGCATAATCCATCAATATTCATAACAAATATGCCCATGGAATAACAATTCAAATATTTTCAAGACATTAATTGGACGAGAAAAGAGTATTTCTATTAAAATGGAATCAAAAGAAGTATATGAATGACAAACTTTCGTGTCGGCACATTCGGAATCGAGAAACTAAGTCCCTTCCAATTGGACCTCGACCACTTCAATCCTCCATCAAAGGCAAGCTCATATAAGAGAGACAATGAGGTTCTCCGTCAAGTAGGGAAGATCTTGGGGGTTGAACAATATGTTCAGACTTAAAAGGATAAAGGGATGCAGACTCAATATGAAGTGAGTAATTTCTCTAGAGTAACTTTGCTCTCAAAGTTGAATTCTTCTCCTGTTTTCCACAGCTTGGATATGGTCCATTTATAGCCTTCCAATGGAACTGAAGAGATGAGATGGAACATTTCCAGTATATGGAAGGTCAAGGATCATGGATCTTGTGGCGTGACATGGAAACACGACACCATTTTTTAATTTTGGGCATAAAACCCAATGTACGTGGGTTGTAATGGTGAAACCTATGTATACGCATGTTGTATAACTGTTAGGGCGCGTATATGTGGAAAAATATTATGTTTATCTTTGGGAACTACAAAAAGGGACTTCAAGTCTGCATAGGGAAATGGAAAAGGCCGTCTGAGAAAATTTTCATAGGGTGAGGTAAATATTGTTATAACATTGATGGATGGTGACACAAGTGGAGGAGGAGGATCAATGGATGGTGTAGACACATGTGGAGGAGAACTAGGAGGATCGATGGATGGTCCACACACATGTGGAGGAGAAGAAGGAGGAGGACCATGTGGTGGAGTAGAGGATGTGGATTGGTCTGGTGATGAACCAAATGGAGTGGAATCATGAGCAGCATGAGATGCACCCCACAAACTCTCGATGAGATTGAAAAAAATGAAAAGAAGATGCATTGATGATTTCATGTCATGAGGAAGGTTTTTATATATAGTAGACAACATTGGTATCGATAATATGTCTTGAACCAGTGTAGGTACCACTCCATGACTAACCATCACACCGAATAGGAAATCTGCCACCTCTATATAGACTCTTTGATCTCGCATGCATGGCATGTCGGGTCTATGAATTGGAGGATGTTTCACTACCTCCATATCCTCATCATTTTGGGGAGGTCCATCCCCCTCATATGCCCCAATATTTGAAAAACAATGGATAATAATAATCAGATAATTGAAAAAAATGTTACAATAAAATACATGTACATTAAATAAGACATAAAAATATGCAAGAAGATTTATCAAAACATAACGATAATATTGGCTCTCTCATATGGTGGCTTGACTGTTGTAAATAGAATTTTTGGACATCCTTTCCATTACATCCCTAAATACGGGTATAGGATTTTCCTTTTCAATCCAATCCATCCCTACATACAGGATGTTCCTCTCTAACTAGAATATCACATATCTTCCTACCAACCGAAGTATGTGACCACTCTAACGGGCCCCTATTCAAAAACAATTACCCCCACAGACGCATATGCACATCAGTCATAGGACTAGGAGGAAAGTGAGGTACTAATCCTCGACTTGCATGAAAACTCTCAACAACTAATGTAAATAACTCTGAAGCAAATGGGAAGAATATCCCCCCATCAAAAATGGTGTGACAATGATCCAACGCAAAACAAAACAGTCTCAAAAAAATTTTGGTCCACTTAATCAATCAGGGCATCTGGAATAAACTAAGTACATAATACATCAAAGGGGAATTAATTTGCTACCCATTAGAGCTAAAGTGTGACAGTGTCATGAGAATAATACATGAACACCCAACATCCTCTGCATGAAATGAACCTATCTGCATTTGACCACCAACAACCTAGAATCTCGAAGCGGAATCAATTTTTGTACCAACATATCTCTGTACATATATCAGTTGGCTATGTGCTGCAACACCAAGCAGTAGATCAAGGAAATGGGGCCAAACCTCTCCCATCCTAGACAACAAAGTGATAAAATAAACATCCTCCTCCGTGGGATGATACCACAGATCAGGACCAATCTTGAATGCTTGTCGACCATGATCAAAATGATGGATTAACTACTGTAAAAATGAAGAGTTACCCATGAGGGTTGTACCCTCCTCATTAAAATTGAGGATGCCAACATATCTCAAAACAAAAAGTGTCTAAGGTAAAATAGGGTGAGGGTACCTCTCCCTCTCCCTCTCTCAGGCCTCCCACTCACATACAAAGATGTATGTCTCGACCCGCCACTACTACTACTTCTCCTCTCATCGTCATTGTCTCTAATTCACATACAATACTTTTAGGAACAAACACACACATACAATGAATTGAAATTATAAAACAAACACATATACAAATAATTTGCTTTTAAAAAAAAACTAAAATTAATTTTTGATTGCAAAAAAAAATGTAGAAAATTAACTGGTGCGTGAAAAATAATAAATATGCACCACCATCGGTGTTTTATATCATTAATAAAGCACCACTGTGCGGTGCAGCTAGAATGATGCACTAGTTCTCCACATTTATTGGATAACCAATCAGTCCTCAACTGTGCATTTTGTTATATAACGCACCAAAATGCTAAATATGTAAATATTGGTCTAGTGCCATGTTGTTTACAACATCGATTTGTTTTATATACCTACAAGCAATGCTAGGTTATATTTTTTGTTTCAAATTAGGTGGTGTGATGTGTTAATGTGAAGGCATCAATGTTTATGTCACCTTGGAGCACTGACGTTTTCTTTAGCGATGCATTTTGTTTATTAACACATTGGAAATGGAGCATCCAGAAAGATGCACCACTATGATAAGTCATTAAGTATATGTTCTGGTGAGGTTGTGTTTATAGCACCAGTGTGGTTTGTTAACATTTGTGCACCGCTAGGTAAATGTTTTTTGTTTAAATTTAGGTGGTACAATTTTTTAATTGGAATGCGTTGGTGATCCATATTTCTTAAAGCACTGGAATTATGTTTGGTGGTGCTTTTTTTGTATAATGCACCAGCCACAGGGTGTCCAGGAAGATGCACCACTATGGTTATATTTGAAATTTTGTGCAATGTTGTTTTGTGCACGACACTGGTGTGTATTGTTATTGTATGCACATCGATAACGACACATCCCATAAAATGCACTGCTATGATAAATTGTTAAATATTTGGCCTAGTGTTGTATTTTTTATAGCACCGGTGATCTAGGTGGATCTCGGTTTCCTTCCACCTTTTCCATTGATTCAACATTTTTGGGTCTGAGGTTTTGATAAAAACATGATATTCACACTTTTGATGTGGAATGTAATGTAACTCCATCTCCTTTTTTTAATTAAATCCATCATGTAATCATTCCCTATTGGTCGTATGTACATTCATATATTGTTAATGCACTGAATCACATCAGAACTTCACATTTAAGTGTTCTTGGAATAGAGTGGTATTGGGATGGGTGACCTCCTAGGAAGTAATGGTGTTTTACATGCCTATGGAATTTTGTAAACTTAGACCAATTTATCCCAAATGAATCATGGGAATCATTCTCCTCTCACTACCTCATATATAATCAAGGTGAAGGAGGTCCTTTGAGCATGCAATGGAGTGTGATGTTATGCTTATTGTGAATGAGTGTAGATGACATCTCTTTCTCTTCAGAGATAAGCCACCACAATTCTAGCTAGTTTGTGCTCTATAGTGTTATGTTATTTTATTCATTAATAGATGTTTGGTTTCAATTTATTTTTGTGTTCTTTGTTGTATTGTTGTGCATATCTCATTTCATTCTCAACATAATATGGATTAGTGCTATCAGAGCAGATTCTCCTTGTTATTTTACGGTGCATGTCCCCAATGAGGTTAGGGTGTAGAGAGTTGATTTTCAAGCTAGTTTTGCTTGGGTACGACCACTCATGCCAACCCAAGTGACCTCCCATGGAGGAATAAAAGAGGGATGACAAAGAAGGAGATCATTTTCAATATGTTCCTTGAGGAATCGCTTGCATGACAGAGGAACGAGATGATGGAAAAAATTTCTCAGATCCTTCGATGACTATCGATGGTGGCTGAGGAATCTTCGACAAGAAACCATTTGGGTTGTGCGATGCCCTTCAAGGTACAAGTTAATTTTGATATTCCCTTATTTTAAGGCCAAATAGATGCAAATTCTCTACAAAAAATGGTTGAATATCCTAGACGATTATTACTCTATCCAAAAAAAATCTAAAGGTGAAAAGATCACCTTCGCGCTTGTTGGCTCTTGACCAAGTTTTGGGAGATTCTTGGTCAAGTTTGACCTATTTTGGGACTTCGACAGCCTGTCGAAGACGGAGCGCAAGACGAAGAAGAGATCGTGGGATCTCGACCCCTTTTTGGGTCCTTTTTTGGGATTTGGGAATATGTAACAGGAATGGGATGTCGAACCATGGGTTTACCCATGTTTAGGCCTATTTTGTATGTATAAATAGAAGGCTAGGAAATATAAGAATTAGTTGAATAGTGTGTAAGATTTGTGCAAGTTGGCTAAGTGCTAAGAGTTGGATCTGTGTGATCAAGAATTGTAAGGTTTTGTGCATACTGTATGAGACTTGCAGAGCTAAGTGCAAGTCATTGTAAGAGACTGTGAAGGCTTTGTGTTGTAACGCAAGGAAGGAGGATCTAGCGAGCTGCAAAGATCTATTGTCCTATGCGGAGTAAGGTTTTTTGTGGCTCTGTGTAAATATTGTGTTATTATTCTATGTGCGATGTTATGATGTGTTTATGTGTTATTTTCTAAGTGCTTTGATATAGATAGATAGATCTATTTATGCTTTGTGCTTATAATTAATCTGGATGCTAGATCTGACATATGTGAACTTGCTTAGTGCTTGAATCTGCTAGATCTGATCTAATTCCTTTTCTAAGTGATTATATACATTAGATCAGGGTGAATGTTGTGATGCTTTGTTTTCTCTACGGAGTAGATATTGGTTATATAATGATGAACTAATGGTGTTAAGTGCTCTATTAAGTGTCATAATCACATATTTGTGTCCCAACTAAGGTTGCAGACACCTAAGTCCTGCAACCACCCCTGCCTCTACCTCGGGTGAGAATTCATATTCTTCACAGGTGTTGTTGAAAGGGCCGGTAGTTAGGGTTTTGTTGGTGCGTTGTTGTAGCGTTGAACCCTAGGTCTGCCCCTGTGCCAACAAAGCTCCTTAAATCCCTTCCCCATGTAAAATCTTGGTGGGAAGGTTATTGGGAGAGGCATTCCATAGATGAATCTATGCCATTTGGGAGAGAACCCACCTCGATAACCTTTGTGGATTCCCTCAAGGAGGAGTTCTACCATTTTGGAAGATATGATGACCAGTATATGAGATGGATGACTATGTGTCAAGAGAGAGACCAGAAAGTGCCAGAGTATACCAACATCTTCCATACCCTACACTCAATGCTAGGTATTCAAGATTCAAAGATACACCTGGTTCTGAAGTACCACATCGGCCTACATAGGTACATCCAAACAAACATGGATTTCTTGGAAATATCCTCACTGGGAGATGCTTATCAATATGTTGTCAAAATTGAATAGAAATTTAAGAAACAAAATAAGTGAGAGTTTGGGCCTAAAAATATACAACAATAAAATCATGGAAAAGGTGGCCCTAACTCATAGAACAAGGGACAAAGAAAGTAAGACCAACCTCAAGAAAAATAGTCCAAGCTATAGGAAAAGAAGGGTAATGCGAAGACGTAGGACATTGGAGAGTGGTGTCAGTTCCACAAAATACCTTGGCACAAAACTAAGGAATGATGCTCGAAATAGTCATTGTTGGTCCAGCTTAAAGAAAAGGAGTCGTACCCTAAGTGAGACTCTAATTTAGAACAGGGAAAGAGGATCATCAATGAAAAACCCAGTGCTACCAATGAAACTGCAAGGATCCAACTAGACGACTTTAGGAAGATTGAGGAGGGGGAGTTCCTCTTCCATTCATATATGTGGGTGAAGGGGACCCCACTAAATTTCATTATTGACAGCGAGAGGCAAAAGAACCTGATCTAAGTCGAGGTAATCAAGATATTGAAGTTTCCAATGATGACACACCCCAAACCATACACCATTGGTTGGTTGAGCCAAGGAAGAGACCTTCACGTCAGTTAGTAGTGCCACTTTTCCTATGGCATCAAGCCCTTCAAAGATGAGGTATTGTGTGATTTTTCCCCACTTGAAGTCTATGATATTATTTTAGGAAAACCACTTATATGTGGAAATGTCACATTCTTTATAACTCTTGGCCCCCTAGTGACATTGTTACTCTAAGGAGTCAGCTCTATAAGATACCAGAGATAGTTATGACTTCTCCCATTTCACTGATCTTGAAAAAATAGTGTTGAAAAAGAATATATCAAACCACAATTTTTTCCCTCTTTGCAACCCAGTCAAAAGGTGAATAGAAGGTCACTACAACCACCATAACCTTGCCCCAAGACATTTCTATACAGTAGAAGTAGATCAACAAGATTGTAGAGGAGAAAACAGATATTTTTTCACCTACGAGGGTGCCTCTGCACTTCCAAGTCAACAATTCCATTAACGTGGTGTTTGGTGCTCCCTTACCCAATGGTACAATCTATAGACACTCCCTTCCATAGAATGAGGTTATTCCATATGTTCAACATAGCTATAATAGAGCCCTTCATAGCTCTATTGGCCACTACCCTTTGCAGGTGTGTTTAGGGTCCCAGCCATTAGCCCCCATCGATATAGCTCTTCCTATTGAACCTTTACTGACAAATTCCTCCCACACTCGTACCAAGGCAGATCATGTATCAAATTTTTTTGAATGGATCCAACAACTCCAACAACAGGCTAATTGCAAGTACAAGTGGGACAACTACTTTAGCAAGGCAAGTGACTCACCAAGGTTTAGATTCAGTAAAAAATTCCCCATCTCATGAGGGAACTTGATTCAATGGGAACCATTGATTCCTAATGGTGACGAATTAATTCAGGTGGATCTCAGTGGCCATCCATATTTTTTACCAAATGAATGTTTCCAAGCCTTTGCTTTTTATAAACCATGATAATCACCATTTTGATGGGGAATGTAATGTAATTCCATCTCCATTTGTTAATTACATCCATCATGTAATGATTTTCTAGTGGTCTTATGTACATGCCTACATTGTTAATGCATCAAATCCCTTCAGAACTCCATAGTTAAGTGATATTGGGCTAGAGTAGTACTGGGATGGGTGACCTCCTAGGAATTCCTAGTGTTTCACATGCCTATGGATTTTTGTAAATTGAGACCAATTTATCGAACATGCATCATGGGAATTCTTCTCCTCTCACTCTCTCATATAAAATCGAGGTGAAGGAGGTCCTTTGATCATGAAATGGAGTGTGATTTAATGCTTATTGTGAATGAGCATAGTCGACATCTCTTTCTCTTCAGAGATAAGCTATCACCATTCTATCCATTTTGTGTTCTACAGTGTTCTGTTATTTTATTCATCAATAGAAGTTGGGTTTCATTGTATTTGTGTGTTCTCTATTGTATTTTTGTGTGTATCTCATTTTATTGTCAACATAATCCGGATCAATCGGTGCGGTGTTTTAAATTTGGTGCACCGCTAGGTTAATTTTTGCATTAAAAATTGGGTAATGCAATCCATTTAATGGAACACACAATTGATCCATACTTCTTGAAGCACCGATGTATTGTTTAGCAATGTGTTCTGTTGTATAATGCATCGTCCATGCAACATCTAGGAAAATGCACCACTATGACTATTTTTGGAATTTGGCTCGTTGTCATTTTGTGAATGGCATCAATGCGTATATGTATCATGCATGCACTGATGGTGGTGCTTCCTGTATATTTATAGGAAATACTAAATTTTGGGTGAGTTGAAGCATTCAAGCACACTACGCAAAATTGAAAAAAAAAAAACAGAGAAGGGCCAAGTTTCAAGCCAATTTGAAATTGTAATCCAATGAAAATTTAAATAAGAAGGTAATAAGCATTTTACCTAGGATCCTCTATCCTGAGGAGGCATGGTTTCACCATAGATAAGAAATTAAAATTCAATGTAATTTCCAAAATTTGGAAATGTTTTCAATCTACCAATGGAGCTATCAAACTCATTGTAGAGCACTACAAATGAAGTGGTATTGGAAGACAACTGAGCATCGGTTCTTTTCAAAGAGTATAGAAGCATAACATCAAATGGAATAATGAAAAGTAGTTTGGTAAATTGTTTTTATTTTATTGTACCCCAGTGCACCCAATGATAGTGATCAAAATCTGGACCAGGGGTCAAATTTTAGCTCAAAAATAAACGTTCTCGGAATTTCCTCAAAACGAATGGGTGCATAGCCCTCGTCGTCACGAATCCAACGCAACTCGTTTCATCTCAAATGGACATCGGGAGCGAGATATATTGCAATCTGTTCGAATCATCAAACAGGTAAAAAAATGGGCGTTGACTGGGTAGTACGTACAGTCCGTACGGATGCTGACGTGGCATGACCGTACGCTGACATGGCAGAGGTGATGTGGCTTAACCATACATGTTGATGTGGAAGAGGTGACGTGACAGTTTCATATTGGCAGAGTTGGGTGAATGTTGTTGTGACACGTGGCAGTTATTGGGCAGATGATTGGGTGCCACGTGGCCCAATCATGGGCTGCCACGTGGCACCCCAGTATTGGTCTATTTGGTTTGTTATGTAAAATTTTATTGGATTCCATGGGGTTCGACCCCCAGACCTCCCCCACTGGCCAAGCGCTTTAACAAAGTCCGACCAATCATCACGCCACACGTTGTTCCTTGATAGCTATATGTATTGTAAAATATTTGAATTGATGTAACCTTTGATTCGACGGGGGGTCGGGCCAGGGCTTAGCCCCGACCCAAGGTTTCATTGTGTTATACATATGGCCATGCCATATTTGTTTGCACAGGAATTGGTGTTGAATACGGAGCCCAGTCTCGGTTTATATATAACCACAATGTAAAAGCGCATGGTTTTTGGTTTATGGCAAGTGGTTGTGCCTCCGGTCACATAGCGTATTACATGTGACCCTACACCATGTGCGCGTGGTATTTTTATATATTTTTTGAAAATGGTTTAAGATTAAGCCCGTGGCTATATGCCTATTTTCATATGACCACAACCGGAGCGCAAAGGGGGGAGTTGGAACGGTTCCAACCATTTAGCCCTTTTTGCCATAGAGTGCGGTCGTATGACCCACCATATGCCTAGGTGCTAGGGCGGTTAGGGGCTGGCACGCCCATAACCGTCCTACATTTTTCACTGTTGGCGCGGTTGCGCCCGGTGCTAGGTTTTCACGCTATATATTGCGTGTGTACTAGGTTCATTCAACAAGGGTACGTTTTGGCGAACCAGTTTCAGCAAGCTTGAAGGAGGAAAATGGCAGGAGGCCTATCTTCCTCATTCTTTGGCCGATTGAGGTGTCATAAAAGCCCAGCTAGGGGTTTTTGGATGTCCTGAATCCATTGGAACTGTTATCAAATCCATTTGAA
>SNQJ01S0078476.1:50414-62221 GCA_010110895.2 Picea sitchensis
ATAAGAATTTTACCTAGGCTCCTCTATCCTGAGGAGGCATGGTTTCACCATAGATAAGAAATTAAAATTCAATGTAATTTCCAAAATTTGGAAATGTTTTCAATCTACCAATGGAGCTATCAAACTCATTGTAGAGCACTACAAATGAAGTGGTATTGGAAGACAATTGAGCATCGGTTCTTTTCAAAGAGTATAGAAGCATAACATCAACTGGAATAAAAAAAAGTAGTTTGGTAAATTGTTTTTATTTTATTGTACCCCAGTGCACCCAATGATAGTGATCAAAATCTGGACCAGGGGTCAAATTTTAGCTCAAAAATAAACGTTCTCGGAATTTCCTCAAAACGAATGGGTGCATAGCCCTCGTCGTCACGAATCCAACGCAACTCGTTTCGTCTCAAATGGACATCGGGAGAGAGATATATTGCAATCTGTTCGAATCGTCAAACAGGTAAAAAAATGGACGTTGACTGGGCAGTCCGTACGGATGCTGACGTGGCATGACCGTACGCTGACATGGAAGAGGTGACGTGGCTTGACCGTACGCTGACATGGAAGAGGTGACGTGGCTTGACCGTACATGCTGATGTGGAAGAGGTGACGTGACAGTTTCATATTGGCAGAGTTGGGTGAATGTTGTTGTGACACGTGGCAGTTATTGGGCAGATGATTGGGTGCCACGTGGCCCAATCATGGGCTGCCACGTGGCACCCCAGTATTGGTCTATTTGGTTTGTTATGTAAAATTTTATTGGAGTCCGTGGGGTTCGACCCCTGGACCTCCCCCACTGGCCAAGCGCTTTAACAAAGTCTGACCAACCATCACGCCACACGTTGTTCCTTGATAGCTATATGTATTGTAAAATATTTGAATTGATGTAACCTTTGATTCGACGGGGGGTCGGGCCAGGGCTTAGCCCCAACCCAAGGTTTCATTGTGTTATACATATGGCCATGCCATATTTGTTTGCGCGGGAATTGGTGTTGAATACGGAGCCCAGTCTCGGTTTATATATAACCACAATGTAAAAGCGCGTGGTTTTTGGTTTATGGCAAGTGGTTGTGCCTCCGGTCACATAGCGTATTACATGTGACCCTACACCATGTGCGCGTGGTATTTTTATATATGGTTTGAAAACGGTTTAAGATTAAGCCCGTGGCTATATGCCTATTTTCATATGACCACAACCGGAGCGCAAAGGGGGGAGTTGGAACGGTTCCAACCATTTAGCCCTTTTTGCCATAGAGCGCGGTCGTATGACCCACCATATGCCTAGGTGCTAGGGCGGTTAGGGGCTGGCATGCCCATAACCGTCCTACATTTTTCACTGTTGGCGCGGTTGTGCCTGGTGCTAGGTTTTCACGCTATATATTGCGTGTGTGCTAGGTTCATTCAACAAGGGTACGTTTTGGCGAACCAGTTTCAGCAAGCTTGAAGGAGGAAAATGGCAGGAGGCCTATCTTCCTCATTCTTTGGCCGATTGAGGTGTCATAAAAGCCCAGCTAGGGGTTTTTGGATGTCCTGAATCCATTGGAACTGTTATCAAATCCATTTGAAGACTTATTTTGCAGTATTTTATTCATTGAAGTTTCAACAAGCTCTAGGGAGCTTGAAGCCCTCATTGATTGAGGACATGTTTTGGTGAGCCTATGTTTGTTTTATGTGATTGAATAATCATATTTGGCTAATTGTTATGCTCTGAACACATTGGGACAGGTTTTAGAGGCTTTTGAGGACTTTTACAGGTGTGTTTTCCAAATAGAAGCTCAGGGAAGCTTATGGCCACATGTAGAAGAGGTCATGCCCGGATGAGCCATGATCCGTTTTCAGAGTTTTATTAGTCATTTTTGGGGTTTTTATGTGTTCTGATCTCAATGGTACAGTCATAATTTCCATTGGATTTGAGAAGAAGCTTGTAAAATAACTTTTGACAAATTAATCCCAGAGAGCCAAGTTCATTAATGGAGGCTCAAGGAGATGTAGCCCAGAGGGGGGGGAACTCCTTTACCATGTTGTGATTGTTCTGAGTTTGATGGTTTATTTGCTGCAAGTTATGTTGCTGTGTATTTATTGAAAGTACATATTTAACCATTTAAAATAACATATCCTCACACATAAGCATTTACAAGAAGATACATGAACTTAACACATAAGCTTATCTTGCATATTTTAACACATGAAGCAAGGTCCTGTAAAGTTTATTTTAATGAAGTAGAGGGTGCTTGCATAGAATAACAAGTCAGCCTTCTATTTTCATATCAGATAGGGATGCACACTTAGGTTTCATATTAACTCGCACCGATTCAGTTTGTTCGGTGCTAATATTTTGTTGTTTATAATGAATAACAGTGTTTCTGCATCAGGGCGTTAGTATTGTTTGTGCATCATGGCGTATTTAAATTATATGTGTATCATTAATAAAACCTCTAGCCACCCACCTCAACTAATAACATCTACTATAAACAGAGAAGGTATAAGTTTTTTTGGGAGGTTCCATAAAAACCTTCACTACAAGGTGTTCTCCTTGTAGTGAAAATAAGTTGTGATTTTAACCCCCACAAAAAAGGGGTGATGTTGGGAGAATCACTTGTTTATTTGAGGGTCAATTTTAAGGTTTTTGTTTGCAACTTTATGGGGATGTAAAGCCATGGTGAAAAAATGTCGTAATTCTAACCTAAGAGAAAAGGTGATTCTAGGAGCACCATGTTTCGATGTAGGGGGTGATTTTGGTTTTTTTTACTCTAAAATATGGGTATTTAGGGATAGAGTTATATTTATAAGGTCAGAATGCTCGTCAAGAGAGTAACTGCATTTTATATCTATATACTTGATATTTCTAATTCCCTATTACTATTTAAGCAAGCAACAACCCTGTAATATTTGATTCTTCAAGTTGGATCTGATGGAAACCTCATTGTTACTCATACCCTTGAATTACTCAATAAGTAAGTTGAAACATCCATAAAATTATAGTTTTATCTTTGTTTCTAATTTGTTGAGATCATATAAATCACAAAGCAAAGAGTGCACACAAAAAAGAAAACATTTTTTTTTTTACTTCCGGTTTGTCAATATCACACAAAGCACATGGAAAAGAGAATAGATGGATTGGAAAGGTAGTGAACCAAGAATAAAAATAGAAAAATGGAAATATTAACACGCTATATATATATATATAATAAAATAAAAATAAAAAACTTAATGAAACTTTATACCTCCGGATCTGGAAAAAAAAATGGTCATATCTTAGGAAAACAAAAACTCTTTAAGGTGAAATGAAAAATGTTTCAAATTGAATGTAGTGCTCCAGGCACAATGGAATAACTCTATCAACCCAAAAATAGCAAAGCCTGGAAATCATTTGATGCATGTAGTGACACGGATTCAGAATGTTTGTCAACAACAAATGTGGGCCTTTATATGGGATTTGATACCATGTTCGATAAACAGGGTATTTCCACACATAACAAACACCTCAAGCAAGTACTCACACAAATATATCAAAGATCATTTCACCAGTGCATTATGTTGTTAAAACTTTCAAAAAGGGAAATAATCCAAACCCACAGCCAACATGGCCACTTTAGGCGATATATTAATGCAAAAGGAAAAAATTACATATGAGTTTCTCACAATCAATAATCATTAAATGACCCTCCATGCACTTTAAATAGAGATCATGGACCAATAGAGTGCTAAGCCATGGATCAAAATAGTCTTAGTATAGAAGAGAATATGAACCATTGAATCACTTTATCTCTAGAACATATCATGACTGTCAGATTATATAGATGGTGTTATGGATTGATTTATCATGGAATTTTTTTTGTTTTTGTGTTTCCTATTATGTTGAGCTATGTTCACTTTTGCTTAAGTGTTGTAACGATGTTTTTACCTCTTCTTGAAATGTCTAGCTCCTTCATCTATCTAATTCCTTAGTTCTCCAACATCTACATACTTTGATACTCCACTACATAACATAATATAATTAAATGTCTTAAAAATATTTATTAAATCATAAAGTAGACTAACCAAAACTCAACATAGAAATACAATGGTTAAGCATTCAATAGCTTAAAACATTTTTCAAAAAAAAATAAAAATTAAAAAAATCCTTATTTTTTCTTTATTAAAATTTATTAAGACAATATTGATATAAATATGTTTTTCCAAGGAAATCCATGAAATGCTTCCCCACATTTATAGATGGCATCCCTAATAAACAATTGGAAGTAGACTACTAACCCAAGGGGATTCAAAAAAGGTACATCTGTGAACACAAAATTGGGTAAATGCCCACCACATTAGCAACACTAAGATTTAGCTAACCCCTTAGGCTACACCATTTATTCTTTTATTTATTTTCATGGGAAAAAGTTATGTATATTTTACTGATAAAAAATAAACAAATATACATATTATGTAGGCACAAGCATTATGAGCATCAAAGCTCTCAAAAAGCATTGTTAAACAATCCACTTATATATACCTTAAAGTCAATATGTTCTTTATAAGAAACTATATATCCACTAAATAGAGTGTCATAACCTAATAAAACTAAAACAATACTCCCCTATGAAAAAATGGTGGCTTACGAAAAATCAATAGTAAACCCATGAGTCATAAAGAAAAAAAAAATTGAAATAACCATACATTTCTAGGAGACCATTCAAATAAATATATGCATTTCACCTCGATCCAATTAATCTTCATCAGTGCACCTGACAATGCTAAGCGCACCAAAAGGAATATCCATTGCATCCTTTGATAGTTGATAAACTTGCTCATTGTTATCCCTACAAGTGTGTGAGAAAGAAATATGTTGAAATTGTTATTGGAGATACTTAAACTTCGAGAGAAGTCTAGACAAATTTAGACCCCTACACTTGAAGCTTACATTTAACTATTTTACAACTAGTATAGAATCATCAAAAACTTGTATATTTTCCTCTCCCAACTCAATAGTGAAAGAGAGAAGTATATAATATGCATTGAATTCTTCTCTATTATCAGTGTCTCCATCCAATCAAAAAGTGAAAGACACCCACCTCAACAAATTCAGAAAAAGAATACAACCAACCCCACATTCACTAGGGTTCCCTTATGATTCTCCTTCTAGAAATATTGGTGTGATTGATTCATCCACTATCAAATGAATAGTTATCATTTTTTTTCCTCTTATGTGGTCGTGAGATGTATATGGATTAAGTGTGCTTGATTTTATAAATAATTGGAATCGACATGTACCAACTGAGAAAAAGAACATAACCAACCCCACATTTACCAAGTTCCCTTATAATGCTCTTCCAACAAATATCCATGGGATTGATCCATACACTATCAAAGGAGTTATGGTCCTTGGTTTTTTATTATTATATATTGAGATGCATATGGAGTAAGTGTGCTTGATTTTATTAAGAATTTGGATCAATGTTCCATAGGTGTCCTTGAAAAATGCATCATTCCTAGCGATCGTTGAAAATCAAAGAGTAATGGTCATTGATTTGTTCTTAATAGGTGGTGAGATGCATATGGAGTAAGTGTGCTTGATTCTATAAGGACTTTAGATTGATGTGTGATAGGTTCCCTTGAGAATTAGATCATTCCTAAGGATCCATATTTCCCATTGGACATAAGGATGAAAAGAGTGATATGTTTTCCTTACCTCCTCTTCATCTAACCATCCATTTAATTCCTCTTGCATGGAATACCCTTCCCATTTCCCTTTCGCAATAGATAGAGTCTTGGTTGCATTCCATACTTCTCTTGTAAAATGTGATGCAGGAGCATCTCAAGCGAGCCAACGCGGAGACAACGGACAGCTGGAAAAGTGCCTAGCACAAATTTTGAAAATGTCTTAAAATATTAATGAAGCCATTAAGAAGGAGCGCCCTTGTATAATGTAAATGGACCTTGAGCGATACGCTCTCGTCCTTATTAGGTAGAAGGAATTTATGGTAGTTAATGGAAGTAGATAGAATTCAATTCTAGATTAGATTGTTTTAGAATAAGAGAGGGAAACGGGATATAGACACCCTCATTGTGTATTGTAACATGATTATTATGAAGAGCATAGAGGAGAAGCAGAGAGATGTGTAGCAGACTCCATGTACAAAAGTTCTGAATTAATACAAGAAAACTATGATTCAGACTCATGGTGTTCATATATTCTCTGTGTATGCATTTTGAATGATTATGCGCATAGTTATTTTACTCTTTCTGCTGTACATTTGATTTTATGCTATGTATGAATGATTTCTTGTTGAATGTTTGAAATCTAAGAGGAAAGGGAAAAGGAATGAGTTTCAATTGTTTCTCTATCTAAGCAAGGGTTCCTACAAGGAGTGCAGTTGAATTGTCCGCAAGGAGTGCGTTGACAAAGAGTTCAGAGGTTTGTCTTTGAAAGCTCAGATAGAGTAGATTTTGTTCTCATTCACTCAGAAGTGCAGTTAGGTATAGGAGTCGTGCAAGGAGTGCGCAGGCCGGGTGAAATCTCAGAGTTGTGGACCCGAGTGAAGTATTGAGAGATTGTTGTTGCAGGTGTGTGCAGAGTTGAAGGGAGTCAAGCACTTTAAAGTGTTTGAAGGTCTGTAGGAAGGAGTGTGAGCAGGAGTTTCCTGAAAGGCTCAGAGTTGGAGAAATCTCAGAAGGATTTTGGACCTTCGAAGGAGTTGAAGGAAGGCAAGAGGCCAAGTACCTTAAGAGTTTGAAGGAAGGCGTAGCGACGTCAGACCGCAGGAGGACGAGTTCCGCGGAGAGAGACACTTTGCTTAGTTCACGCAGAAGTTCTCAAGGAAAGAGACAGACGGTCGGAATTCTCTGTGGAGAATCCGCGAAGTCCCGTGAGCCGTTAAATCTCATGGAGGAGCTGGGAAGTTACAACGAGCATTTAAAAAGGTTCTAAGCTCAGGAGGAGTAGATCCGTAGATCCAAGCCACAAGGGTCGTTGGATTTGCAAGTGGATTCCTATTTCAGGATTTCGTAGGTGGAAGCCCCGTAAAATTTGCAACGGGACTCACGAAATCATGAAACGCGAAGTCCCGAAGGAACGAGAGGACGGTGTGGGGCCATAGAAGTCAGCGAGGTGGAAAGGTGGCACACTGTTGACGTAGAAGTCAATTGAGTTGAAGTTCCAAAGTGGCGAAAAGCCTAGTTGTGGGGCCAGCACCGGGAACCGTGTCAGAAGTTGACATTTCGGGATTTCGGGAACATAACATCGGGATTTCGGAGTTCGTGGAGAAAAGTTGCATGTCATCACAATTCACGAAATCGCGAAAGCCGAAAAGCCAGAGTTGATATCAGAGTTTCAGAATTCAGGATTCGGGGGTCTTCGTGAGCAAGCGCTCGACCACATGATTCGCGATATCGTGAAGTCCGATTCCCTGAAGCTTGAGGGAGGAATCTCACAAGGTTTCACTGTGGGTGTACATTTCCCGAAAGGGAAATAGAAGAGCGGTTGTTGAGAGCTCTTCGGGCCAGTGGTAAAGGAAAGATCCTATTGACGTGGAGCTTCCGACTTGCAGGTTGAAGGAGGGTTTCGGGCGTGCATCATCATTTTTGGTATCAGAGCTCAGAAAGGTTCTTTGCTTTCTGTAGCAGAGAAAAAGAAATTTCACCATGCCACCGAGAAGAAGGGACAGACAAAAATCCGATGCACCAGAGGAGAGGGAAATGACAAGAAGAAGTGGTAGGCAGATGACTGATCCAGCCATGGAAAAAGAAATGCGTGATCTACGCGCTAGACTTGAGGATATGGAGACAGCACAGAGACGTACAGTCAGTGCTAGGGATATTAGTGATTCCGAAAGTGAAATTGAGGCTGAACAAGAAGAAGAAGTTGCAGCTGAAGATGCAGCAAACGAACGTTTGATTAAGGCTATTGCAAGAATGGGTGCAAGAGAGAAAATGGACATTCCAGTTTATGAGGGAAATCTGGATGCAGAGGAGCTTCTAGACTAGATTAGAGCTCTGGACACATACTTTGACTACGAAGATGTCGAAGAGGACAAGAAGGTCAAGCATGTTGTCACTAGATTGAAGGGACATGCAGCATTGTGGTGGGATGAACTACAAGCTGACAGACGCTGCAAGGGAATGCAGAAGATCAAGAGCTGGGACAGAATGATCGCGAAGATGAAGGCGAAATTCATCCCCAGAGATTACCAGATTACTCTGTTTTGAAGGATGCAAAACCTGAGACAGAAGCTTATGAAAATGAAAGAATACACTAAAGAATTCTACAAGTTGAACATCATGTCAGGTCATCGGGAAAGCGATGATGAGAAGGTTGCCAGATACATTAATGTCCTGAGATACGACATTAAGGATGAGATGAGCATGGTAACCATCTGAACGGTGGAAGATGCTTATCAGATGGCTCTAAAAGCGGAAGAGAAGCTGAGCCGAAAGCAGGGTCAGAGAGGCTGAGGCAGAAGTCAGCCCAAAGGAAAATCAGTTGCCCAGGATAAATATCAGAAGCCCAAGGAGGGTTGGAAGAAACCTCAGACTCGAGCTGAGAGAGGTGGAAGCTCATAGCGAGGGAAATATGTTGAACAGAGAGGGCAGCATACCAAACAGAGAGGAGATTATGTTGATAATAATATTTTTCCTCGTACCAGAGGTAGAGGAAGAGGAAGAGGTGGAGTAATAACCTACTTCACATGTGGAAAGAATGGGCACAAGTCTTATGAGTGTCCAGATAAAACGAATCAGAGTGGAGAGACTCACATCGTCGAAGCACAGAAGCGAGATATTGAGGCAAAAGATGTTGAAGGCGGAAGATCGTTGATGATGTGAAAATCTCTTTTGACACCAGAAAAGGAGGAGGAGAGTTCAGTCCAAAGAACCAGACTTTTCTGGACTACTTGCAAGACAAGGGACAGGGTATGCAAGGTCATTATGGACAGTGGTACCATGGATAATCTCGTTTATACAGAGATGGTAGAAAAGCTGGAGCTGGAGACGATTGATAATCCAAGCCCATATAGAGTTTCGTGGCTACAAAAAGGACATTAGGTAATTGTCGCTAAACAGTGTTTAGTTGAATTTAAGATAGGAGGATATAATGATAAGATATTATGTGATGTCATTCCTATGGATGTTTGTCATCTATTGTTGGGTAGACGATGGAAATATGACAGGAATGTGATTCATGATGGGAGAATGAACACATACACCCTAGAGAAGAATGGGAGGACTCACATGTTGCTTCCAATCAAGGATAAGGAGGTGAAACCGGAAGTAAGCAACACTGTAATTCTCATGAGTGGGAAGGAACTTCTTACAGAGGTCAAGAAGAAGGAAGAACCGCAATTCATTGTGGTCAGGAAATCGAAGATTGTTTTGACCAGCACAAGAGTGGATGACTTACCAGAAGAGGTTCAGAAGCTGCTAGAAGAGTTCGCTGACATAGTAGTGGACGAACTACCTCATTCATTGCCACCGATCAGAAGTGTGAGTCATCATATTGATCTCATACCAGGAGCCAGTTTTCCAAATAAAGCCGCGTACAGATCGACGCCGCAAGAGAATGAAGAGGTCAAAAAACAAGTCCAGGAGTTGTTGGACAAAGGATTGGTCAGGGAAAGCTTGAGTCTGTGTGTTGTTCCAATAGTACTCAGTCCGAAGAAATATGGAGGCTGGAGGATGTGTACTGACTCGAGGGAGATTAACAAGATAACCATTAGGTACAGATTTCCATTACCAAGGATGGATGATCTGATGGATTGCTTGAGTGGAGCAAAGTATTTTTCAAAGATTGATTTGAAAAGCGGTTATCATCAAATCTGCATGAGAGAAGGTGATGAGTGGAAGACAACATTCAAAACAAACGAAGGGTTGTATGAATGGCTTGTTATGCCATTTGGCTTAACAAACACACCGAGTACCTTCATGAGGTTGATGAATGAAGTCCTAAGGGAATTTATCAGAAAATTTGTTATCGTATATCTGGATGACATATTGGTTTTTAGTAAAATAGTGGCAGAGCATCTAAAACATTTGGCTACAGTGATGCAAAGGTTACAGCAGGAGAAGTTGTTGATAAACATGAAGAAATCCTCATTCATGAAGATAGATCTCATTACTTGGGGTTTTTTATTTCTGCAGATGAGTTGAGGATGGCCCCAGATAAGGTGGAGGTAATAAAAAATTGGCCATCACCGAAGAATACCTTTGAGGTGAGAAGTTTTCACGGATTGGGTAGTTTCTACTGAAATTTCATCAGGAATTTCAGTGGAATTAGTGCACCGATGATGGATACAGTAAAGAAAAGACACAAGTCTTTTCACTGGACAGAAGAGGCTGAGAAGAGTTTTAATCTGTTGAAGAGGAAGATTACGGAACAACCAATTTTGGTGTTGCCGGATTTCCAAAAGACATTTCAAGTGAAATGTGATGCAAGTGGATTTGCAATAGGGGCAGTCTTGAGTCAAGAGGGCAGGCCGATAGCATACTTTAGCAAGAAGTTGAATGAAGAGAAAGTGAAATACTCCACTTATGATAAGGAGTTTTATGCTATTGTACAGGCATTGAAGAAATGGAGACACTACTTGATCCCGAAAGAGTTTGTCTTGTACAGTGACAATCATGCATTGCAATTTGTGACTCAACAGGAAAAGTTGAATCAGAGACATGTAAAATGAGTTGAATACATGAAAAATTTTACTTTTGTGATTAAACATATTTTTGGTACTGCTAACAAAGTTGTTGATGCGTTGAGTAGGAAGTGTTTTCTATTGCAGGAGTTCAGGGTCAAAACGTTGGGTTTTGATCATCTCAGGGACATGTACAAGGATGATCCAGATTTTAAGGAGGTGTACGAAGAAGATGAGAATCTAATTCTCGGGGATAGAAGCCAATGGACAGAATACATGATCTAGGAAGGATTATTGTTTAAAGGTAATCAACTTTGTATTCCAAAATGCTCCATGAGGGAGAATTTGTTGAAGCAGAAACACAGTGGAGGATTGGCAGGGCACTTTGGTCACGACAAGACATTCGCAAAGTTGAATGAGTCATATTTTTGGCTGGGAATGCGAGCAGACATCAAGAGGTTCGTGGACAGATGTAGAATTTTCCAACATTCGAAGGGAAGGAAGCAGAATGCAGGATTTTATCAACCATTTCCCATACCGGAGAGGCCGTGGGATGCAATCAGCATGGATTTCATATTGGGTTTTCCAAGAACACAAAGAGGTTTTGACTCAATCTTTGTGGTGGTGGATAGATTTTCCAAGATGGCACACTTCATTCCATGTCAGAAGACCAGTGACGCAACTCACATTGCGAATATGTTTTTCAAAGAAGTCATTCGACTTCACGGCTTACCAAGGAGCATAGTTTCGGATCGAGACACCAAGTTCATAGGACACTTTTGGAGGAGCTTATGGAAGAAGCTAGGAACTAAATTTTCATTTAGTTCGGCTTATCATCCTCAGACGGATGAACAAACAGAAGTGGTGAACAGAAGTCTGGGAGACTCGCTGAGAAGCCTGGTGACAGAACACCACAGCCATTGGGACAACATATTACCACAGACAGAATTTGCTTATAACGACTCAGTTAACAGAAGCACAGGGAAAAGTCCGTTTCAGATTGTCTATGGCATACAGCCGAGAGGAATTTCTGAGTTAAGGGATTCACAACAGAATGCAATTAGGAGCGCTAGTGTAGAATATTTCGCAGAGGCGATGAAGGAACTTCACAGCCAGGTGAAGGAGCGATTGCAGAGTTCGAGCCAGGAATATAAGCGCAGAGCAGATTAGCATAGGAGACAACTTCAATTTGAGGTTGGTGATTTGATTCTG
>SNQJ01S0078477.1:8380-34102 GCA_010110895.2 Picea sitchensis
TAATGGCCATAGTGACACCTAAAGGCTGTTTTTGAGATGTCCTCCTCCCTCATCTTGATTTGATGGTAGCCCGAACGAAGGTCAATTTTTGTGAAATAGATAGCTCCATGCAACTCATCCAACAAATCATCAATCCTGGGTATGGGGTATCTGTTTTTGATCGTCTTTTTATTCAAATCCCGAAAGTCAATGCACATTCTCATCGTTCCATCCTTTTTCTTGACCAAGACTACTGAAGAAGTGAATGGACTTGAACTCAGCCTGATGTGTCCCATGTCTCGAAGATCTTTGATGGCCTTCTCTATCTCGTCTTTATACTTCTTGGGATGCCTATAGGGTGTGGTGATAACTGGTTTAGCCCCATCTTCTAGCTCAATAATGTGCTTGAACCCCTTGTTTGGTGGCACACCTAGAGGAATCGTCCCAAACACCTTGTGGTGCCTGTCAAGGATCTTTTTAATCTCCGAACCATAGTGCACCTTTCCCTTCTCATCCACCCATGTTGAGACTTTACATTCTGCTGCGTATACAATTTCTTCCCTTCTGAAGATGGCTTCCATCCTCTTGGCCATGACCACTCTGGCGTAGTTACCTATCATGCCTCTAAGCACAAAATTTCATCCCCCTTCCTCTACAAAGGACATTTCCATGGTCTTGTAATTGGTGGTGATGGGACCTAAAGTGCTGAGCCACTACACCCCTAGGATGATGTTGGTATTGGGAAGATCCATCACATACACATCTTGAACTAACTTATGCCTTCCTAAGGTGAGTTTCATACCTGGTATGTATCTGTCACAGGGCATAGTACTCCCACCTGCTACCTCTACTTTGAATCCTTCAAACTCTACTGTAGGTATGTGCCTCCTCTTTAGTAATGCCGCATCAATGAAATTATGGGAAGCTCCTCCATCAATCAGAACTGAGACTTTATGTCCCTGCAAGACCCCTCTCATCCTGAAGGTGTTGAACTTGGGTACCCCGCTGATAGATGCCAAGGTAGCCTTCTCTCCACCCGCACAGTCAAGTTATGGAACCTCCTCTTCTCCTGTCTCTGCAATTTCAGCCTCAATGTTTTGTATTTGACCATGCTCTTCCTCCTCTTCATTGTCCGAGGTAACTTCTATATAGTGAACCTGGCCACGTTCCATGCACTTATGTGACAGATTCCATGGTTCTTTGCAAGTGAAGCAGAGTTTCTTTCTCCTCAGTTCCCTTCTGGCATTGTCATCTATCCTACCACGACCCCTGTCAAATCCCTTTGGGTCACATCCCCCCTGATTCATCAAAGGTCTTTGATCTCTTCCTCCACTGTTAAGAGGTGGTCTGGGTATGAATCTAGGCTTTGCAGCTGGCCCCAAATCCCTCGCCTTCCAAATGGCCTCCTATAGGTTGTGGGGTTTAAATGCCTTTACCCAACCCTTCAAGGGTTCCATCAACCCTTCTGTAAAAAGCATCATGAGTCTTGTTGGGGACATATCCTATACCATAACTGCCAATCTCTGAAATTCATCAATGTATACTTCAACTGTACCTGTTTGTTTGAGTTGGGTAAGCTCCTGGAAATGTAGCTCAGGATATCCTTGATCAAATATATCAATGAGCCTCTGAGTGAACTCTATATAGGATACAATCTGATTGTGGACGAGTGTGGTGAGTCCATGATACCACCAGTCACGAGCCTTGCCATCCAGGTACATAGTGGTGAATTTGATGGCCTCCATCTCCCTCATGGGGTTGAGTTGCAGGTAAGTATCCAACTTCTGTACCCAAGATTGAGCTGTCATCTTGGCCGTACCATCAAAGTATGGGATTTCTATTTTTCCCGCTCTTCATTCAAACTCAAAGCTGCCCCTGTTGTTCTTCCTGGGTTGATTTCTGAACTTGAGTTGACAATACTGGTCTAGGGACATCTGTTTTTGGATCTTCATATCCAAACTGTAGTATTCATTGGTACTCCTCACCAATTGTCCCACAAAATCTTCAACCAATTCCTGTTGCCCTAGCTCATCTGTGAATGTGGGCATATACGGTCTTGGTTTGGCTCTGCCACTCATATGTCGGCCAAGTTGTTCATTTGTGAATGTGGGTATGTATCTCCTTGAATTGATCCTGCTACCCATTTGACCTTGGAGCGTGTCTCCTTCCAAACTCCCTTCAGATCTGGAAGCTTTCTCCGGATTATGTCTGATCTCCTCATGGATCCCACCGGATCCACCAACCTCCTTATGCCCATAAGTATCAGGGTCTTTCCCCTTATGTGCCATTTCCATTAGAAATGAATTTATCTTGGATTGGTTCAGGTTCATTATCTGCAGGTTCTCATCAACTTTCTTCAATGTTTCAGATAGATCAGCCTGTCCCTTCCTGTTGGTTTCATGGTATTCATCCAAATATCAGACCAATGTGCTTTCTGTGCGGTTGACGGATTGATGGAACTTGTTAAATTCTGCTGCTATGAGAGTCAAGTCTACAGCCTCATGGTCATCTCCTGATCCTTCCATCTCAGCCTCTGTTTCACTGCTGGGTTTCTTCCTTCGACCCATAGATATACCGCTATACCTTTGCATGCACCGATCCTTCCACAGGTTTGGAGGATCAAAGCTTTGATACCACTGTAATGATCCCAAGCCAAAATTTTCGTTTGGAGCCACTAACTACCACTGATTTGTGATGTGTAGGTGTTTATTGAGTTATTAAGTGCATACAAGATTCATCCAACACATGAAGATCATAATACATTCAAGATATAGAAGCACAAACAAAGATCTGACCTTTTTATTATGAGTAATGCAGAATCAATACAATAGATGGCCGATCTGGCATGAAACTCAAATGGCCGTACAAACAATAGATATGAGTTGCTACAAAATGCTCCCGTCAATACAAAAGAAGCCTCCAAAGGCTGAATAAGTAATGAATACCAGTGTCAGGAAGATCTGGATGCCAACCCTTCCAGCTGAAGGGTGCCATGCTCCAAGTGAAGACTGAAACCCTCAATATTTCGTCCCTGGTGCCAAATATGTCCAATCAACTCAAGAAATGTGCCAAATAGTAGATCAGGTGATGGAAAGAACAACCCAGGTGCCAGAATCTCTAAGATCCCTCTCACACCCTGTAGATCTGAACTCCTCCCTGAATGGTGCACCCCACTGAATGCCTGGAGCCCTAGATAATTAGGCCCTGATGAAGGAGGTCTCCAAATGATCTGAAACTCTCCAAGAATATAGATCGGGATATGAGAACCCTGTGGGAGAATTTTCAGGCCCAGATCTCAAGCAGATCTCTCTAGATCTGAGTTTTACTAAATCAATGGTGCACCCCACTGGATGCCTGAAACCCTAGATAATTCGGCCTTGATGAAGGAGGCCTCCAAATGATATGAAACTCTCCAAGAATATAGATCAGGCTATGAGAACCCCGTGGGAGAAGTTTCAGGCCTAGATCTCAAGCAAATCTCTCTAGATCTGAGTTTTACTGAATCACAGGATGTCCCCTGTGGCTCCAAGACATCCCAATCTGCAGACAAATATATGATGATGATAACCCTCCAGAAAAACCCTCTAACTGATGGTCATGCCCCTGCCAACAGAACCCAAGTGTCGGAATGGCCCCAGGCCCTTAGGATAAGCTAGATCGAACCTCCCTCTAGATGTTGGTGTGCCCTTGCTAGAATCACAAGAACAATACGACCTGCTACCTTCTGAAGTGCTAGATGGAGATGAGATGAGACTAGAATGGTGTGGAGGAGTATTCCATCCTTGAGACCAAGCTGCAAAACAAGGTGAGTGGATATTTCACCACTGAGTTGCTCACAAGGGTTTGTACAGCAAAAACCCCAAACTGAATGCTCAAGAGCAATAGCAAATGCTAATCCAAAACCAAAATGAATAATAGGTGCGCCCCAGCCTCTTACTTATACTTTTTCCTTCTAATTTTCTATTGAGTTAGGTTAACTCCCAGGGTTAATCTTCTATTCTTTTGTTGAGTTATCTTTTACCCTTAATCCCTTTTCCTTTCTTAATTCAACTTAAAAATACAACTTTAGCCTCATTGACTTCCCCCTTCAGTGTAAGACTATGACCTAGTGGGGGTGCCCAGGCCACAGAGTCTCCTCATCACCTCTCTAAGAGGTGGGGGACATTACAAGGGAGTTGTAGCTTCCTTTAGGTTGGAGTTTGTAAACAGGGGGATGGTTCCTCCTTCCAGTTGGTGCTAGAGAATTTTTGAATTTGGTGCTTCCTATGAATGTAATATTTTGACATATAAGAAATAATTATGTGGTTTTCTTCCATTTGGGTTTAAACGTAAAATTCTTGTGTATTATGTATATGTGGTTATATGTTTTTTAATGTAATTGTTGATGATATCTTGAATGCAATCATAAATGATAAATTGTTGATAAATTGATGTTTACATGTTCTGGTTAAAAGTGGTAAAAATTGCTTAATACTGATTCACCCCCCCTCTTAGTATTATTGAATATTCCAAAACTTTGGCTATGGGATAATAAAAGACTCCTCTCTGAGACTCTTGTCACTCCTATTATGTTATATATATGTGAAGTTTTGGGATGTAGTATCTCTCGAGAATCCTGGAGAAATATAGAGTAGATCCAAAAGAATTTTATAACTTATAATCTTAAAATTAAGGGCAATACACCCTATCCTATCCTCCTTATCAAAGTTGGCCTTTCCCCCAATGAGAGCAAAACTATGATTAGGTACTTAATGTACAAGAACGAGATAAACAACATGTATAAAAAGAGGTTTACCAAAATTGCTTCAAACTCTAGCCAAAATCACCAATGCTCAAGCAGGGATGACATAATGATGCCAAGTCTATCATTGGGGAATAAAAGAATAAGTTATTTTGCAGAATACCAACAATATTAAAAATATTGTACAAGCTAAATTTTAGGAGAATCTATGATGCGATAAAGAATTAGAGGAGAAAAGAAAATTAAGATATTATAAGAAGGTGGTTAACCCTAACCTTGAAGATAAAAAATATCTCTTTGTTTTGAATAACATAAAGAAGAGAATCAATATTGCTAAAATAAGAACTAATTCTCATGAGCTGCATAGTGAAATTGGGCATTGGACAATCCCCAGAATGCCATGGAAAGAAAGAATTTGTCACCATTGTGACACCAAGAGGGTTGAAGATGAAAATCACTTTCTCCTAGAATGCTCTACGTATACCCAAATTAGATCTCAATTTCCAAATATTTGTCACATTATCGACCTTCCTAACCTTCTAAGTCATCAAAACTTTAGTGATCTTGAAATGCTTCTCTTAATGATTTTCAAGCATCAAAATAACACTTTAAATAAATCCGAGTGATATCTTGCTTTTCTTAAGGTCCCATAGACCAATTTTGGTCTTAGTGGATGTTAACCATCGTCGTCATCATCATATGTAGATAATTGTTAAGTTTATGTAAATTAATACTTATATATTAGGTTGGTATATTTTATCTATTAGGTTATATATTGTATTTGTCTAGTTGACATACTAATGAATTATGAGTTGGGCCTTTCGTAGTTTGTTATAAATAGAGGGTTTAATCTTGTATTTCAATATATATATATATATATATATATAGTGTTTCTTGTTGTTCTAATATCTCTATGTGGAGACTATGTTCATATATGATCTAGTTTAAACCTAGATTTCTACATGGTGTCAAAGCAAGCACTTCTTGCCCTATCATTTTGCATGTACGTGTATTAAGCTCCATTTGCTTGGCTACCTTCTTTTAGCATTAGAGATTAGGGATTTTTGGGAATGTTTATCCCTTTTTTTTGGTGTCTAGTTTTATACTTTGGCCCTTGGATCTTGTTTTCAGATTGGAAATCCATTTGATTCCTTCATTCATGTATTGGGTGTAGTGTGGACTTATAGATCTAATTTGGCTAGATTGATTTCCTTCTATGGCCTTGTTTTTTGGTCACTAAGGTGTATCTCTTAAACTCACATTGTATTTCCACTCGATTTCCTCCTTTGCATGAGAGTAAGCTTTTTGCACTCAAATGGAGCACTCAGATATGCAAATTTTCATTTAGATTTAAACGCTCAAATATCCTCTTCCATTGTGCTTTACATCTAAGCACTATTTAGATCATGGTGTATTGTTTCTAATATTTGTGCACCTCTATTGTGGGTGCCATGAATGCACATTGTGGTTATTACTACCACATATGCTATCACCTAGATCTACAATTTTTTCGAAATCTAATTGACTCTGCCTACCTCCATTCACTAGCCTGTTTTTAATGCTTCCTTTTGAATCAATGTTTGGCACTACTACATATGGGGTCACTATTCAACAAAACCTTCGAATGAAAAGGATAAAATTAATCATATTGTCGCAAATTATGACATAATTATTAAAATTTTAATAAAAAAATTTATGGGCACCCCGATGTACATCATACATGAGACAAAATTATACATACATCAATCTTAGGAGATGCATTTAGGTAATTCCAAATACTCATTTTAAATTGGTTTAACAGACACTAACTCTGTCAAATTTGACATAGTTGGTGGCCCTAGGAATGACAACAATAATACTATTGTATCCTTGGCTCCTTGCTTTACTTTTTCAACCCGGGGTTCGTACAAACTTGAGAGGTGTTCTGCAATGTATATGAAGTGTACACTGGCAATAATATAGGTTTGAGAATGATCAAGGGTTGGAATGCATGAAATGGTATAGGAAATTGCAATGACAAAAAAAAACTTTAAACTATTTATGAAAAGAACACCAAATTAAAATAACAAGTAATCTAGATTGCATGAGAAAGGAATTTAATCTAAAAATCACACTAAATCATACAGAGAAAACTGAAAGTAGAAAATGAATTTATTATAGTGCATGAAAAAAAACCTACAATTAAAGAAAAGCTAAACTAATGCATGGACTAAACAAGCTATTTTATGCCCAACCCTTTGATCAATAGAAAGCCATATGTCCTATTAATTTTTATTCTTGTTCTTATGAAAATAATATTAAGATAAACTCAAATCTAGAACCAAAATAGTCCTATAGGAGGTTTCTACATGAACTTTACATTTTCTACATGAACTTTGCAGTTTCTATAGGAAAATCCTACAGGAAGCCAAAAGAGGCCTAGAAAAATAGTGTAAGTCTTATGAAGCATAAAAAAAGATAGACTTTGAATAAAATTGAATAAATATGAGGTTCTTGGCCTTGGAAAGACACCAAAGAGTGTTCCAATAGGTTGCTGAATCTTTCTGCGGTATGTATATTGTAATTGACTAGTTAATGATAACCAAACTGAAAGCAAAATTAATCATGCAAAACTACATTAAGCTTCAAAAGAAATTAAATTTTAACTAATCACTATATTAACATGCAAAGAACTAAAGAAATTGCAACAAGGTCCTGGAGCCCTCCTTAGTGGGACCTACCCAAGAAGCACAAGGAACCTTGATAAAACTCTAATAAGATAAAAGCAATACCATCTTTATTCCATTAACATCAATAGTACATTAAGAGCAAAAAGTCTCTAAGTCTCTAACAAAAGTTTTCAGAGAAAAGTCTCAATACAATATTATCAAAAAAAATTCCCCTTCTCTCCTAGGCTAGAGGTCTATATATAGTCTTGAAAGTTTGACCTGTTTGGTTAGATTGGGGAGAGAAGTGGGAAAATAGGGGATCTCAGTCAATCCCTTCTAGATCTCGAATTATTGTTGATAAGGAGTGGGTTTTTTATGAACAAAGAGTGCTCTGGAGGTAGGTTGGGACAATGCTCCTTGATTCTTGGATGGAAATGCTCTGAGGGAGACAAAATCCCTTATTTTTAGGATGTTGGCACCCTTAACCTCTTTTGAATTATGGAGTTCGACCTGCTTGGTGCTACACATATCTTTTGGCATGGATATTAGAGAAAAAGGCATAATATACAAAAAATTCCACCTCAAAACAAATTTACTAAGCAACATTAAAAAGTATTCATTACTTACTATTAAATATGGTCAAAAACAAGTATTAATTCCTATTATAGTGGAAAAATGTGCCTATGATGAGCCTTTGGGATAGGCAATAATTGGGCTCATCAATAGTCAATGTTAGTTAGAAGACCGATGGTGGTTTGTGATTTCTACTATTTTGTTGTACGTGTGATGGTTATAAAATCTTTTCCTACTCATTTTTCGTTGCATGAATTATTAGTCTTTTTTCTATGTGCTACTTGCCTCATATCCAATTCTTGATCTGCATAACTCGGATTTTGCACTTTGAAGGTTACAAATTTTTAATGTTTCTTTGTCTCCTTTTAAATATCCACTTTGGGTCCCTAACCCTTAGACCCTATTTTATTTGGGGACACAAATTGTTACCTAGGAAATAAGTATGAACATGTCTAGTCAATTCGATTTAATTACTATACAATTTGTCTTTGTCTAGTTCTCTTTTATTGTTTGATTTTATTACTTGCTTATAGTGAAGCTTTGGAACTTATGTGGTAAAAATTTATGGTTTTGATTTCTTGATTAATTGTTGACCACTGTTATAAACATTTAATAAATATATGACGATAATGGCTTAATTCTCTAGTACATACGGGGTCAATATTCATTGACATTTGTATCGTAAGAATATATTGATATATTGTACTTATATTTCTTCAGTGGATTTTTTTGTAAATATGGGAAATCCCAATGCTAAGGATTACATGTGAAGAGAATGAAAGGATGCTTGCTAGGTTAAGGGTGGCATTGGAGGCATAGGGTGATGGGAAATTTTGTTTCCCTTAAAACCAATGCACTAGCTTGAATAGAAGAAGACTTGTAAGAAAAACAGTTGAAAGACATTGTTCGAGACATGAGAATTGTGAAGGGGGGTATATATATCGTCCCATCATAAGTTAGTCATTATATATGTATTTGTATTGATTATATTTATAAAATTTTCTTTCATTTTAATATTTGTTATATACACTAATGTTATTAATTGTTTGTAATTATAAAGATAAATCCTCCTAGGTGTCTATCACTGGATACATATTTTCCTAGTAGTAGTAGAAATACTATTGTACAAGATGTGGAAGATGGTATGGATATTGAATATCAAGTCAATCCTATGGAGAATATGACACCAATAATGTTGTTGAGACAGATGATGGGACAAACAGATTGATCCAAGACATCTTTTCTCCTATTGATGAGGAAAACTTTGATGATATTCATGATGTACCTCTACTTGAGAAGGCACAACAACCCCTTTACAAAGGCTCAAGAACAAATATTCTCTCTGATAAAATGATGTTGGCGAACTTGAAGGTATTGAATGTTTTTTCAAACACTTGTCTCACACATATCCTAAGGTACGTAATATAATTCGTCACATATTATACGTAAAGGTCGTTTTTTTTTTCTCTATTTTTAGTGTCAATTAATGTTTAAATTAAGGATGCAATATTTATGATTACTATTATTTACAATAAATAGTTATTTTTATGTTGTATATTGTTAGGTGAATTTTTATTACCACCATCAAATAATTTACCTCACACATACCAAAAGTTGTGTTCTATTATGAAAGATATTGGAATGGAGTATCAGGATATTGATGCATGCATGAATACTCATATTGTATATTATGGACAATATGCATCGGAAACGAAATACCCGCTATGTCAAATTAGTATATATTGAACCGATCAAGTAACAAAAAAGGTGCCTCACAAGGTTCTTTGTCATATTCCGATAATTCCACGTTTGCAACGATTGTTCAGGTGCCAAAGCATAACAAAACTTATGGATTTCCATGCACAACACATAAGTGAATATGGTGTTCTTCGAATTCATGTAGATGGTTATGCATTTAGGAACATCGAAGAAAGATGGCCTATTTTTAAAGAAGAACCTCGAATGCTAGGCTTTCATTGGAACTGATGGTGTCAATCCATTTGGTGAGCTCAAGTATATTTACTCAGTGTGGCCTATTTTTGTTATAAAAAATAACCTTCCTCCTTGGATGTCAATAAAGAGAGAGAGCACAGAATGTTGGCAATGATTGTTCCAGGTATATTTTTACAAAATTAGTTTGAACATTACATTTCATTTGTCTTATTCATTACATAATTACTTATATATATACAAGGTAGTAATTATGTGTAATTTCATCGAATTAGGTAAGTAACAAGTGAAATATATGAATCTATATATTGAGCCTCTTGTTGACGAGCTACTAAAGTTATGGGTTGGCATCACTATGTATGGCATATCTAGAGCAACAGGGAAAACAAAATTTCAATTACATGGAATACTTACATGGACAATTCATGATGCCCCAGGGCTAACACATTTTTGTGGTATGTAACAAACTAATACACTTTAATGGTATACAATTTAATGAAAATATGATGCATGCTTCTTAAATATTAATTCCTTGTTATATAAATAACACTAACATTAATCCATATCTTGTAGGTCTTCAAACAAAGGGTAACTTTACATGTCTAGTTTGGGGTCCTAGGAGGAAATCTCATCGTTCAAGAAGTCTAGGAAAGGAGGTGTTTTATCAGTATAGGAACTTCCTCCCTAAGAACCATAGGTATCAAACTACAAAAAAAAAATTCGATTTGAAAGAAGAGAATGGGATAAAACCACGAAGAATGACATGTCACTTATGGAAGTTGGAATATAATAGAAATCATCAAGGCAAGATATTAGTCTATGTGTCATATATATTAATGTTTTACAGTCCATTGGATGTAGCTTGGGTGGTTGGGAGAAATGGTTATTACCCTCCCCACCCAACTTCAATTCCTTGTAAGTGATATGTGATGCTCTTAAATGGGTCTATATGATGCTCTTGTTGTTGAGTCCCCAATATTTCAAAAATGATCGGCCTCCCCATGTTCTCTCTTGGATTTTGAGGGGGTTTTCCGTGGACGTAGTATATATATATATATATTAATTTTTTACAATTTTAATTTGTATTGAATTCTATTTATTATATCTAATGATTATTCTTGTAATCTCATTTATTTTTCATAAATGTTGTCAAGGCATTAATGGGATTCCACAATGAATGAAAAATTACCCTATATAATTCGATAGCTTTCCCTACTATGAGCACCTACAAATAGATCATTTATTTGATACAATGCATATTAGGAAGAATGTGACAGAAACGTTGTGGAGAATCTTACATGGAAGGAGTGACAAAGAAAAAATTGTCAAAATTTGTACTAATATTCAGGAAGCCAATCATGTGTTGGATTACTAAGAGGGGGGATGAATCATTAATAGAGATTTTTAATTTGTTTTAACCACAATGAGTATGTGTTGTCTATATTTATGATCAATTTACCATTATCATTCAACAAGTGCAAAATAAATGAACTATGAACAATGAGCAATAACACACATACAGAGTACACCAAAATTTTTACGTGGAAACCCAATGCATGAGAAAACCACAGAACAATTTTTCTTATATGTATTGAAGAATTACATTCATTGGAAGCACCAACTTCCTTTGTTCTCCAGCTTCAACTAGAAGGAGGCTCCAACCCCCTATATTTCCAGGATACAACCTAAGGAAAGCTCCAACTCACCAATTCTCAGGCTACAACCAGAAGGAGGCTACAACCCCCTATGTTCTTCGGCTACAACTGGAAGGTGGCTACAACCACCTATCCTTTCCCCATCCAAACGCCCTGAAATATAAGTATCAAATAAATGATGAAACCACTTCCACACTATCATTATGAGATATACCACTGTAAACATGTACCAATCTATGCAAACAACATGTAACCAACTTGTACCGATATCCTGCAATCAACCTGTACCAGAAATAAGCATGTACCAAAAAATAAAAATAGGTACACGACCTGTATATGCTACAACTTGCATATGTATGTGACCTGTCTATACTACAGCCTGCGTATGTACGCATCCTGTCTATACTGCAGCCTGCCTTCAGAAAGGTAGGTTTTTCACTTTCCTGAAACTTTGACACTTTGTTGCCTCTGTCACATCAACCTGTAACTTGTCACCGTGTTCAATATGCAGTTGTTCCCTATGAATACATCATCATACATATCCCTCGACCAAGTGCATATATGTCTCTCTAGTCATGTTCCATACATGTGTATACAATCATGATCAAGTGTAATAACCCTCACATGGACTAGACATCAAATCCTCACTGATATGCAGCCTCAAACTACACTAACAACTTCACCAACACATCACAACCAAAATCCCTCAACCATGTACCAATAAATACAAGACAAGCCTCAACACTCAACCCAAAAAGATGTAGCAATAATGAATACTAGACATACTAGTGTTGTATTTCTGTAGATCTAGATCATACAATAAGTGCCATACAACCAACAACCTCTCTAGGACAAATCCTCAAAATCCCATAACCATATCTCATGTAGAAAACAATATCCAACTACATATAATAAAATGACATACCTTTTGAACCTGTAGATAGATATGATGTAGCTGATCACTGTAGACCTTCTTGGGAACTTGCTTTCAGACTCTCAGAACCCGTCACTCTTAGCAAATCAATATTTCATGGATTTTCCCAACCGTATGTTCTCTCCTTCACTTCCAGCCCACGTATGTACGTGACCTATTCCACTGCAACCCACATACACCTCAAAAACTAGGGTTTTTTCAGTATTTATGCAACTCCGAAACTTTCTCCGCCAACCCTTCTTTCTACCACAAACTTGCATAACTTCAGATGTATCAATGAGTACCTGCAATAAACCTTACAAGATGATATATATTCAATGTTCTCAATAGGTACTAATAGGAGACCCTTTCTCTCTTATTTATACTCTCCAATTATCTTCCTCAAGGGGTTACCTTCTAACTAACTTAACCCAACTTCCTTCTTTTAGGGATAACCCACTTCTAACCACTTGTCCACTTATAACCACTTTATCCACAAATAGTAAACTCACCACGTCTAGTTTCAACTTATTTTATTTTTGCAACAACTTAACTCATGATTAACTACTAGTTACAACCACTTTGATTAGTAAAATTATTCTAGGAGTTTCTAGAATAAATTGAATTCTTTGACCTTCTAGGGGCTTCTAGATAACTTATGAGGGTTCTCCAAATTCACAAGACCATAACTCTCTAACCATGAGGAGTTATGTGTTGTTCCACATATCACTGGAAATGGAATGACATGTGCTATTCATCTAGAATAGTATTACCTACAAATCCACTGATATTCATACCTTTATACCTCAAAACAATCTTGATTCCCTTAACCATATTGTTGGGGCTACCAAAATTTTCTACCAAACTTTATTCAAGGGTTGACATCAATGACAACCAACCCAATTAATCAACAACCTCCCCCTTTGGAATTGGTTTCAACACTCTGATGCAACACTGAAGTCATATCGCTCATGCTCCCCTTGTGACCATCGCTCCACCTGAAATCATGCCTCTGTTCTATCTCTCCAAGCATCTAACGTTCTCTCCATGCATCTGAGAAATATATCCCTCTTTGATATCAATGACAAAGATAAATTCTTCTTCGTGTAAATGTAATACATATAAGAATAATATTCAAAATTCATTGTGGGTTAGAAACCATGCTAAGTTTATGATGATGATACTCAAAGGCTTTGCTTGGAAGCAGTTTTGTAAAGATGTCTACAATCTGTTCTTTGGTGCCAACATATTCAACTCGAATTTTCTTCTCTGCAACCTATTCCCGTAGAAAATGATACTTGATTAGAATGTGCTTCGTATTGGAGTCCATCACTGGATTCTTTGAGATACCGATGGCACTTGTATTATCAAAATATATCGAAATGGGCTTATCATACTCAACCTGTATATTTGTCAATGTTTGTTTCATCCATATAACTTGTGTACAACATGTTGTTGCTACAATATACTCTGCTTCAGAGGTAGACACTGATTTTGATGATTGTTTCTTTCTTAGTCAAGATACCAAACACTCACCCAAGTAAAAAACTGCTCCACTTGTACTTCTTCGGTCATCAATGCAACCTTCCCAATCTTCATTTGTGTAGGAAATTAGTGATAGATCCTTTCCTTTTGAATATCATAATCCAAACTCTTATGTACCCTTGAGATATATGAATATCCTCTTTACTACTAGAACATGTGATTCCTTTTGTGTTGCTTGAAATCATGCCACCTATCCAACTTCCTGCATTACATCTAGTCTAGATGTTGTCACATAAAGTAAGACGCCAATCATTAACCTGTACTTCCTCTGATCTGTAGAATTTGAATCATCATCTTTACTTAACTTACAACTGGTTTGCATAGGAGTATTGACTGGTTTGCAATCTTCCATTCCAAAACTATTTAACATTTATTTGATATACTTGGTTTGAGAAATAAAAATTCCTTGGTTTCTTTGGCATATCTGAAGACCCCAAAAGAAGGATAATTCTCCAAGTAATGACATTTCAAATTCATTCTAAATATCCTTTGCAAATTTTTGGCTCATCCCATCATCATCACTTCCAAAAATAATATCATCAACATAAAGTTCAATTAATAAAATACTTTCTTGATTTACCTTGATGTAGAGGTTGTTGTCTGCATTTCCTTTCCTGAACCCTTGCTATTGTAGATATCTATTCAGTTGGGAATAACATGCTCTGAGGGCCTATTTGAGACTATACAATTCCTTCTTCACGTTTCAAATATAATATTGATTCTATCACAACTGAAATCCTTTTGGTTGCTCAATGTACACTTCTTATTCTAGATCCTCATTTAGGAAGGCTGATTTCACATCCATCAGATACACTTTAGTATTCTTGGAGCATGCATAAGTGAGGATCAATCTGATCTCTTCCATTCTGGAAACTAGGGAAAATGTCTCTTCAAATTTGATACCTTCAACCTAAGCGTATCGTTTACATACCAATATAGATTTGTTCATGGTAACCTGCCCATCTTAATTCAATTTGTTTCTAAAGACCCACTTTGTGCTGATCACATTTTTGTACCTTGGCCTTGGAACTAATTCCCAAGTATCATTATTCTCTATCTGATCGAACTCTTCATTCATGGATTTTATCTAGAATTCATCCTTGTTGGCTTCTTCAAAGCTGTTTGGATCAATAAAGGATAAGAGTGCTAGGTGTAGTTGTTTTGGTGAACAATTTTTTCTTATAGTCTCAACTCCTACATATTTGTTCATGATAATCTGATCTGATGGATGATTCTTTTGTATTATTTTTCTAGGTGTCTTTGGAGGTACTTGAATATCTTGTTTTTCATTCTCTTCTTCTTCTAACTAGTCTTCTTCATCTTCCCCTTTTTCTACTTCTTCATCCTTTGCTTCTTCTTCGTGAACCTGTTCCATTGACTCCTTTTATTATTCCTTTATTTCCATCCACTTGTTTCATCAACCGTCACATTGATTCTCTCCACAACTTTTTTGATCCCTAGGTTGAAACATTTGTATGATTTCCTTGTGCTTGAATACCCAAAAAGTATGCCTTTGTCCACACGAGAATCAAACTTTCCCATTATTCCATCTTCTCTTTTGATGTAGCATTTTCTTCCAAAACCTCTGAAGTGCTTCACATTCCCTGGTCTTACTTTCCATAGATCATAGGTAGTTTTATCACTGTTGTTTCTGAGCATTACTCTATTTTGAATATGAACGGTTGTATGCATTGCATGTGCCCAAAAGATGTATGTCAACTTGGAGTCCATTAACATAGCTTGATGCATTTCTTGTACTATCCTATTCTTCCTTTGTACAACTCCATTATGTTGTGGTGTCCTAGCAACGAAGAATTTCCTTTTTATCCCATGCTTACTACTGAAATCAATAAATTCCTTTGAAGTAAACTCTCCACCATTATCAGATCTCAAACATTTGATTTTTGAATCCATTTCATTTTCAACGATTTCCTTGTATATATTGAAGTTCTCGAATGCTTTTGACTTCTTCCCGAGAAAACAAACTGCATTCATCCTTGTATAATCACCAACCAATAACATAAAATATTTCTCACATTTTAAACACTTCGTTCTAGTTGGTCCAACTAGATCAGTATGCACAATTTCCAGTGGTCTTGTTGTGGAGTATTCCTTTGATTTTAACTTGGTCTTTGTTTTCTTTCCTTGTTGACAATGTTTGCATAAGGTGTTGGCTAGCTTCGTGATCTGGGGAATTTCTCTGACTGCTTCCTTCTTGTTGACTTTGACAAGGTTATCAAAGTTTATGTGACTCATTCTTTTGTTCCATATCCAAACTTCATCTTCCTTTCCTAGACAACATTTTTCATTTCTAATTTCACTTAATACACATATGTTGCTTGAAGTTTTTACAGTTGTTTCAACCAATCTTCCTAAACTTTGTTTTCTTATCTCACACTTATATGAATCAAACACAAGTTTGTGACCTTGGTCACACATTTGAATTACTCTTAGAAGATTATGTTTCATATCTTCCACTAGTAGAACATTTTCTTCCTTGGTATCCTTGTTTCCAATTCTGTCTGTGCCTCTTCCAATGATTCTAGCTGAGTCATCATTTCCAAAGGAGACTGATCCATCTCTTTCCTTTCTCAAGGTTATAAACCTATCCTCATCACCTGTCATGTTCTTTGAGCAACCACTGTCAACATACCAACGATGTTTCTTATCTTTAGCTTGTAGAGCAAGGGTGCATTCTTCATTGTTGAATTGATTCTTCTTTCTTATCCATATTCTTTGAGGTTCATGTCTATGACTGTTGTTATTATGTTGTGATTCTCTTGGAGGAACTGTCATTATACAATCTTTGGCCATGTGTCCAAAGTTGTTGCACTTGTATAATTCCATCTCAGTACTCAAGAATTTAAATCTGTTGTAGTTTTTGTTCTGTGTTTCACTAAGCCTTCTTGAATAATCATTTCATGCATGAATTTCACGGTTGTCTCTATTCCTGTTATTAGCTCTGCAATTCACAACCTTATGTCCAAAATTGATACATGAATAACATAAACTAAAGAAATATAGTTTGATACCTGGGAGCTATAGATATTCTAAAATGATTTACTCTTCTGAACCCTTCTTCTTCTTGAGTCCTTCTTGTTTATGATTGTCATTGATTTTGTAATCTGAATCTTTTGGGTGTGTCTATGCGATCTTCCTTGTAAAACTTCTTGTATCCACTGACTATCTTTACATAGATTCTTGGTTGTGTTTCTTGATCTATTTTTTTGGAGCTTGATCCCTTTTCTGTCTGGTTGTATCCAAGTATGAACTTGTCATGATTTGGCCTTTGACTACTAATAATATCGTCCAAAACTTTTGAGTTGTTCTGCATGTTTTTCTTTTGAAGGTCTTTTCTCAATGTGACAAGCTCTGCTTCCAAGCCTCCAATGATTCTGTCTTTTTCTTCCAATCATTCTTTGAGTGCTTCTTCAATTCTTTTGTCTTCTTCAACTTGTATTTTTAATTTAGTGATCATCTGCTCTAGTTCTTCGGAATTTGAATTTTGAGTTTCCTCTTTTCTTTTCAGTTCTACCTATAGTGATTTGCTTTTCTTCTTTTCCCTTTTTATAACTTCTATTTCACTCAAAAGTACTTCTCTGTAGTCAACTTCTTCTTCTTCATATTATTATTCGGTTCCTTATTCATCAAAATATTCTACTACCATGAATAGGACCATTTCTATATCACTTTTAGTGACTTCATCTTCGTTTGATGAGGTACTGTCTTCTTTCGTGCAAATTTTTTTCTTAAGAAATTTCTTTTTGGTTCTTTTTCCTTTGTATATTTGTTTTCTATTTGAATCATCTTATTCATTCCTTTTATTTTTCTTATGGGGAAATTTGTTAGAAAAATGACCAATATCATCACAATTAAAACAAATCAATGGAAGCTTACCTCTATTTTTTCTTTCAGTTCCCTTTTTCAGTCTTCTAATGAAGTTGGCTACTTCTTCATAGTCTTTTGAGATGTCATTGCTACTGCTGTCTGAATTTGTCTTTTGCTTTCCTTTTTTATTTGAATTTTTGGATGCTTTGAATGTTGCTTGTTTTGTAACTGGATTCTCTTGTTTAGTTTTCATTTCATAGACTGTGAATATTCCATGTAGCTCATCCATGCTTATTGAGTCCAAATCTATTATTTATTCTAGTGCTGAGATATTAGGATCAAATCTCATTGGAAGAGATCTTAGTAACTTTTGAACAATTATAGATTCATCAACTTATTCTCCCAATCCTATAATTGCATTCATTATTTCATCAACTCGTAAAAATTAGGTTGCGATATTTTCATCTTCCTTCATCTTCAGCTGTTCAAATTGACGTTTGTAAGTTTGAAGCTTTGATGCCTTGACTTTTGTGTCTCCTTCATAAAAATTCTAAATTTTGTCCTAAATATCCTTTGCGGAGCTACAATGCATAACTTTGACATATACTAAATCAGCTAGACCATTCAGGATATCATTTTTGGCTTTTTAATTATTTAGGCTAAGTTTCCTTCCATTGTCAGTTGTTGGAGGAACGACATGTTATTTATATGCATCTACTATTGATTGCTAAACCTCAAATCCCTATGCTTGTATATATGTTTTCATCTTTCTTCTCTAGAATGCATAGTTTTGTCCATCAAACTGTGGTATTCCATTTTTATACATACTGTTGCTCTCCATGATCTACCTTCTAGTGGTTAAACTGATTCCTAAAGGAACTTGCTCTGATACCAATTGTTGGATTATTGATAGGGGGGTGAATCCGTAATAGATATTTTTAATCCTTTTTAACCACAGTAAGTAAGTGTTGTTTATCTTTATGATCAATTTACCATTATCATTCAACAAGTGCAAAATAAAGGAACCATGAACAATGAAAAATAATACACATACATTGTACACCAATATTTTTACATGGAAACCCAATGCAGGAGAAAACCACATAATACTTTTTCTTATATGTATTTAAGAATTACATTCATTGGAAGCACAAAATTCCTTTGTTCTCCAGTTGCAACTGGAAGGATGCTCCAAACCCCTATATTTTCAGGCTACAACCAGAGGGAAGCTCCATCCCCCGAATTCTCTGGCTACAACCAGAAGGAGGATACAACTCCCCATGTTCTCCGACTAGAACCGGAAGGTGGCTACAACCACTTATCCTTACCCCGTCCAACTGCCCTGAAATATAAGTGTCAAATAAATGATGAAATCACTTCCACACTGTCATTGTGAGATATACCATTGTAAACATGTACCAATCTGTGCTAACAACATATAACCAACCTGTACCAATAGCTCGTAATCAACCTGTACCAAAAATAAACATGTACCAACAAATACCAAAAGGTACGCAAAATGTATATGATGCAACTTGCATATGTACACGACCTTTCTATACTGTAGCCTGCATATGTACGTGTCCTGTCTATACTGCAGCCTGCGTACACCTTCAGAAAACTAGAGTTTTCACTTTCCTGAAACTAAAACACTTTGTTTCCTCTCTCACATCAACTTGTAACCTATCACTGTGTCCAATCTGTAGTTGTGCCCTATGCATACATCATCATACATATCCCTCAACCAAGTGCATCTATGTCTCTCTAATCATGTGCCATACATGTGTATACAATCATGATCAAGTGTAATTACCCTCACATGGAATAGACATCAAACCCTCACTGATATGCAGCCTCAAACTACACTAACAACTTCACCAAAACATCACAACCAAAATCCCTCAACCATGTACCAAGAAATACAAGACATGCCTCAACACTCAACCCAACAAGATGTAGCAATAATGAATACCAGACATACCCGTGTTGTATTTCTATAGATCTCTCTCATACAATAAGTGCCATACTACCAACAACATCTCTAGGAAAAATCCTCAAACTCCCATAACCATATCTCATGTAGACAACAATATCCAACAACATATAATAAAATGACATACCTTTTGAACCTATAGATAGATATGATGTAGCTGTTCACTGTAGACCTTCCTGGGAACTTGCTTTCAGACTCTGAGAACTTGACACTCTCAACAACTCAATCTTTCATGGATTTTCCCAAATGTACGTTTCCTCCTTCACTACCAGCCTGTGTATGTATGCGACCTCTTCCATTGTAGCCCGCGAACACCTAAAAAACTAGGGTTTTTTTTCAGTATTTATGCAACTCCAAAACTTTCATCGTCAACCCTTCTTGCTACCACAAACTTGTGTAAATTTAGATGTATCAATGAGTACTTGCAGTAAACCTTACAAGATGATAGATATTCAATGTGCTCAATAGGTGCTAATAGGAGACCCTTTCTCTCTTATTTATACTCTCCAAGTAGCTTCCTCAAGGGGTTACCTTCTAACTAACTTAACCCAAATTCCTTCTTTTAGGGATAACCATCTTCTAACCACTTGTCTACTTATAACCACTTTATCCACAAATAGTAAACTCACCACTTCTAGTTGCAACAAATTTATTTTTAATTATTTTCTTTTTGCAACAACTTAACTCATGATTAACTCCTAGTTACAACCACTTTGACTAGTAAAATTCTTCTAGGATATTCTAGAGTAAATTGAATTTTTTTACCTTCTAGGGGCTTTTAGATAACTTATGAGGGTTCTCGAACTTCACAAGACCATAACTCTCTAACCATGAGGAGTTATGAGGCATTCCACATATTAATGGAAATGACATAACATGTACTATTCATCTAGAATAGTCTTACTTGCACATCCACTGACCTTCATACCTTTATACCTCAAAACAATCTTGAGTCCCTTAACCATACTGTTGGGGCTACCAAAATTTTCTATCGGACTTGCTTCAAGGGTTGACATCATTGACAACCAACCGAATTAATCAACATCATGCACTACAAAATAAGATTTATTCAAATAGCAATGGACACTGGAATCGTCTTCTAGGGTTATTTACATAGCAAGAAAGAAATGTTGTAAAATATGTCATTCGAAAAAATAAATTTCCCATGGATTTGCTTCAAACATAAAGAATATCTTAACAAAGAAAGGTGAATTTGGTGGGGTGAAAACGCATGATTGTCATATCTTCATTAAGGTAATTATTTTGGTAGATTTCTATATTGGTAAATACATGACTTTTTAGTATTTTAATTTTGTTTTGTTTTCAAAAAAATAATGATCCATTTTTTATTACAATATGTTCTACCTCAATCTCTCCCTAACAACTTTGACACCAATGTAAAACAATTTATATATGATATTGGAAAATACATGAGGTAAATAATGATTTTTATGCAAAACATTTGTTGTTAAACTTGTCAACATCTGTTTTACTTGCAATGTATATACATTGTTTTTGAAACCTATGATTTTATTTGTTATATCATGTGTAGGTGGTTATCATCTAAAGAAATCCATAAAGAAGATACAAAATATTTAAAGAGATAAATTCCTTGGCTAATGTGCGAAATGCAAAAAGTATCTACCTCCATCATTTTTCAATGCACAAGAACACTACCTCATACACCAAGTTAAGGATATTGAAATGTGTGGACCTGTACACACAAGGTCAATGTGGATGGTGGAGAGACACTTGAAGCCATTGAAGGCTTTAATTATACAAAGAGCACATTTTGAGGGCTATATGGTGGAGGGTTATATGGTATATCAATCCTTGGTGTATATTAGTCAGTATCTTCCTAAATTAGCAACCAAAATCATGAAGGTGCCTTAGATTTGGGATGTCAATTCCATTAACAAATTTGAATGGGAGGTCCTAGTTGGGAAAGGTAGAATGAGGAAAGTGAAAGGTAATTAGATGGTAGAGATATATAATACTTTGGATTAATATTGATTTATTTCTATATTGTACTTATTTAATTTTTATTTAGCTTCCATAAATTATTAATCTATATTCTAATTATTAATTTTTATTCTTTTTTCATACAATTGGTAGAGAGTGGGATTCTCTACATTTATACATCACAAAAAATATTGATTGTATGAAGGTATGTATAAGTCGATGTATACAATGTAATGGTAGGTTATCATGGGATACTTTGCTTAAATAATCTCATCATAATAAAGATACCAATCTTACTCAGAGGGAAATTGATTTAGCATATGGTTTAAAAAATAAACATGAAAGCATATTATTCACCCACATCATGTTTTAGTTTTTTTTCATTATATTAATCTATGTGGTGTGTTTTTTTATAATTTTTTCCAAAGTATAAATATGTTTATTGATTGATAATGCATTTTTTATGTGTCAGGCATATTGTAGTTGACACACCATAAGGCTATGTGGTGCAATGGTTGTAAATTTTTCATCAAAAATTTGGATGACAAGAAGAAAACATCTGATTGTGGGATAACTACAGTCTTTCAGGTCAGTAATGTTTCCTCAAGAAGTGTCAAGAATCCAACAATATCATAAAATATATACTATGTGTATTTGGATGATACAATCGAGTGTGACTTTAAATCCTTCAAGTTAGTTTTGTTCGAGGTCAAATGGTATAGGTTACAGATGAATGAGCGTGATCTTGATAGAAATATTATTGAGAATGCTAATGGATTTACCATGGTTAATACAAGGAAATTTAAGTCGGGTACATAAACTTATGATCTTCCAAGCTAATGTGAGTAAGTCTTTTATTTAGAGGTTCTAGGTAAAGCAGGTTGGTCGTATTTTGTTAGATATGATCCAAGAGGAAGGCCTGTAAATCATAATGTACCAGAAGATGATGATATTGAAGAACAAGATGATGTAGAGGAGCATGAGGTAGATGTAATGTCAAATGAAGAAGCAAAATAAGTTGAGCCAGATGTAGATGAAAATGTTCTCGATGATGATATATCGATAATGACATTGATGATGATGTTGATATGGCCAATCCTTTCAGCCAGATGATACATATGTAGAGTTGGATGAAGAAGAAGATGATGAATGATATTGCATAAATGTTGAAATGTAGGAGGTATTTTCATCATCATCATCGTCATCGTCATCACCATAATCAACATTGTCGTTGTTGTCATCATCGTCATCATTGTCATCATCATCATTGTCGTCATAGTCATAGTCTTTGTTGTCATTGTCATCATCATTGTCATTGTCGTCGTCATTTTCATCATCGTCATCGTCACTGTAATTGTTGTAGTCGTCATCATCATCATTTTCATTGTTATGTGGGTTATTAAGGTTAGGGAATATCGACTATAAAGGTTAGGGTTTATAATGGTCATATGGATTAATGGTTATATGGATTAGGGTTATATGTTTTATGGTATATATGCATTAGTCATTATAGGGGTTACATAAGTGGTGGTTGAGGGATGGAAGGGGCTAAGATTTATAAATAATATAAGGGATGGGGTATATTATGAAGGGATTTTGTTAGGAATCAAATACAAAAATAACATAAAAACCTCAGAATAAGTACTCAACGCCTTGATAAAGAGAGAATTTCAGATAATAAGCCTCTTCGAGGGGGAAACCTCCTTATACATCATATGAATTCACAAATAAAAGATGATTCCAAATGAATAGGTCTCCTTGGTATATATAGGAGACTAGGAGGTACAATTACAACTAATGGACCCAAGATGACATCAATAAAATAACAATACTAATGTAATATTCCACAATTAAGGGGTAATGTGCCACTATTTAGGGCTTAACATGCCCCTCCCCTTCAGACAAGTGTTGTCCACAATGCTTGAGTAATTATTGATGCTTCTGTATAAAAGACTCATCTTCCCAAGTGGAATCTTCATCATGTAGTTTCTTCCACATAATGAGATACTCTGACATGGATCTATTCCTCAGCTGGAGAATTTTTGTGTCAGTGATAGCTTCAGGCTCCAATATGAATTTTCCTTCCTCGTAAAGTTCTGGAAATATAGTTTGAACTGGGATCTTGCCACCTATAACCTTATTTAAGCATGAAACATGGAAAACTAGGTGTACTCGTGAGGATGCAGGCAACTCCAATTTGTATGCCATAGTATCAATATTTTACAACACCTTATAAGAGCCATAGTACTTTGGTGATAATTTATTATCCTTCTTAGCTTGATTGAGGGACATATATTTGTATGGTTGTAGTCTTAAAAATACCTAATCTCCTACTTCAAAACTTCTTTCACTATGATGTTGATCTGCTTGTTGTTTCATGTGATTTTGTGCCATGTTTAGGTTGTCCTTTAAAAGTTGTAGAACTTGTTGTTGATGCTCGATGTGATATTCCACTTCTTGAACCTTAGATTTTTATTTTAGAGAAGAAGTGATGGCCAGTGGGTGATATCCATAGAGCATCATAAATGGTGTCATTTTTGTTGCAGTATGAAAGGAAGTGTTATACCATCATTCTGCCAAGGGTAACCACTTGAACCCTTGTGTTTGTTTATCAGAGACAAACCAACGAAGGTATCCTTCCAGACATTTGTTCACTATCTCAGTTTGTCCATCATATTGAGGATGATAAGATGAGCTATGAACCAATTGAGTACCCAAACAAGAAAATAATTATATCCAAAAATGTCTAGTGAAGATGGGATCTCTGTCACTTACAATAATATTTGGGATTCCATGTAGCTTTTGAGTTGTCTCCATGAATGCAGTGGAAACTGTATTGGCTTTGAAAGGATGAGAGAGTGCACAAAAGTGTGCGTACTTGGTCAATCTATTAACAATCACCATGATGGCACTCTTTTCTTCATACTTTGGTAACCCTGTTATGAAATCCATGGAAACCTCCTCCCAATGCTGACTTGGGATTGGTTGTAAAAGACCTGAGGTCTTAATTGTTTCCACCTTGTTTTGTTGGCAAACCAAAAATTCTTCCACAAACCTTTGAACATTATTTTTAAGACCAACCCAAAAAAATTTCTTCTTGACCCCGTGATAGGTTTTCAAAAATTCTGAGTGCCCTCCTACCGGAGAGGTGTGCAATTCCAAAAGTACCTTTTATTTGATTTGGGAGTTCTTACATAAATATAAGTGATCTTTGTACCATAGTGAATAATTTTTCCATGTAAATTTATATGATGCACTAGAATCCTACTGCAACCTTTGAATAAGAGTCCACATGTTTTTTGTCATTATTTCATTCATCCCATGCTTCCATTATCCAATCAGGTTGGATGATCAAGATAGACCAGAGAAATGCCTCAACATCTTCATCCTTTCTTGAGAGTGCATCTGCCACAACATTTTTCTTCCCTTTTTTGTAGATGATTTCAAAATCATAACCCAACATATTGGTCACCCATTTTTGTTGTTCTTCTGAAGATAGTCTTTGTTCCAAGAAGTATTTAAGAACGTCATGATCTGTTTTGACCTTGAAGTGACTACCTATTAGGTAAAGGCACCATTTCTTCAATACATGTATTATTGCCATAATTCCCTTCTCATAAATGGGTTTGTGTAAGTCCCTTCCCTTGAGTGTTCAAATTTCAAAAGAAGGGGGCCTTCCTTCTTGCATTAGAACAACACCAATGCCATTTCTTGATGCATCGCATTCCACAATAAAGGTTTTTGTGAAGTCTGGTGTGGTCATGACAAGATATTTTCACATCACCTCTTTAGTTTTTCAAAAGCTTAAGTTTCCTCTTGAATCCATGAAAATGCATCCTTCTTAGTTAATTCCGATAAAGGTGATGCTATTCTTCCATAGTTTCGAACAAACTTGCGGTAGTAACCTATCAAACCCAAAAATCCTCTAAGATTCT
>SNQJ01S0078477.1:48513-59533 GCA_010110895.2 Picea sitchensis
TTTTATTTAATTCTTGTTAATAGCTCTATTGTTTTCTTTCTAACCTCTTTACATACAGCTGTCATGACTAGCAGAGCCCAACTAGGCATGTAAGCACTCACTTTTTGCTCACACATCGACGAAAAGAGTGCAAACAATCATATTCCTTTACTCAACAACTCTTGAGCATCTTTGAAAATTCTCTGTTGGCTGATAATACTGTCTTGCTCATGGATTAGTGAAAAGGGGTATTTTTGAACAAGAAAAATTACAACTTCTACAGAAAGCAAATTTGAAATCAAAGCATGTATTCATACAACTCATACTACTAAGACTATGTTGTCACCAAGTTGACTATTGACATGAGTATCCTTATTTTCCATGTATCAAAATGAAAGGACTGAAAATCAAATTACCAATACCTATTTCCTTTAGCATCTCCCCGACAACGAAGCCAAGATGTTAGTCGGTTCTATTGATCGAACTCTGCTACATTAAATTCATCAATGTGGTATCCATAGACTTGTGAGATGCCGAGAAAATATATGCAAGAGTAGGAAACTAACTCTAATATAAGAAAGATGAATAAAAAATGCTTTGCTTGACAAGACACTTCCAAGAATCAAAGTCAAGGATACAAGTGCTCTGTTACAATGATAAGTTAGCTACTTCATGACTCAACTAATTCTTGTAGCTTGATCAAACTCGAAATAAAAATTACTCAAATGAATGAATTGATGCACACCATACTCGGTCGTTCACACTTGCAGAAATGTAATTACATAAAAGAAAGGATACATAATTCAATTGAGGTCAATGGACTTATTCTACAACTATTAACCACATTCATTTGGTTGACAAGCAAGAGAATCAACTAGTTTTGAGATTACTAAAGAAACTCAGTCTTCAATGCCTAACTCCGTAGGGAAACCATGCTTGCATAAATGAAAGAGAATAAATAAATTAACACAAAATAAAATGAAAAACTACTAAAATGACATGAAAAGGAAAATATTTGGGCAACGTATGCAAGAGAGAGGGGGCCCTGCCTCTCTTTTCATATATTTCCAAGAACGACTACAATAGAGAACTCTTGATGTTGAACAACAAGATCTTTATTCCAGCATCAAAATTATTACAATGATCCTTCTCTTCAATAAGGAACTCTATGCTCTAGCCTTCAACTCTCTAACTCCTTCACTGCTGAACTATTGAATTGAATGATATCATCTCATATTTATACATATAGGAAGAGGAGTTACAACAAGATGAGATTAGATCCTAAACAAGTGGAACTCATAACCAACAAATCCTAGATCCTAAACATGTGGATCTCCTCCACCAAATATTGGATTTGATCTAGTGATAATTTGAATAGGATAATACAACACATTTCATTATATCCATGTGTCAAAATTCGTGGGTATGAGCCACAACTTGGTAAAACCGCTTAGCTACAGAATTGTAGGATAGTTAGACTAGTTTTGGAAATCTCAACCATACACCCCTTGTTTTGTAGTTTTTGTAGAGTTTCCATTTGAGTCACCTAATGACCCTCTTCTGCACAAAATCCATATTTTATATTTTCAAGATTCCTCTTCATTTGTTCAGAAATGACATGGAAATTTTGACAATCAAAATTGTCAATGAGCTGCAGAATTGCCAATAGTTGCAGAATTGCCAACAACTGCAGAATCTTATAAGTAAGTTAGGAAATCACAATATCTACCCTAAGTAATCATGAAAACATGGTAAATAAACCACTTTAGTGTAAGCATGCCATGTGAATCTCATACAGGGTATAAATGGTCAAATGCGAAAATGTGAGTGATAAAAGGAATGATAATGAAAGGGTAAAGTAAATGAAATATGACTAAATGGCATCATAAAATATGTCATTTCTAAGGTCCAACATTACCTAAGTTACAAAAAGAGATATTATGACTCTTTTGTAACTATCATTTTCATTTATTCTTCCTCTACTTATTGTCAACTTCTTCATGCCCAGAAGATGGATCTACATCCCTCCGTATGCATATCTTCCCACTCTCGCTTGCATAGTCTCACCAAAAGCAATGCAGATTTTTTATTTAACTCGAGTCCACTCTATGAAAATTTCTTATATTATGATTTAATTTGGAGTTAATAGTTGAATTTCCTCTATTTAGTAGTTGAAATACATAACTTTCTTTATTGAATTGAATTGCATCTGATATAACTTTCTTTATTTAGGTTGAAACTAGAAGACACTTTAACATCATTTTCAAAAATTTGACTGTGGCTTATCCAATGTCTCACCTAAAATAGATTTTGGAGAGTTTTAAATTGTTGAACAATTCCTCTACCAATTGTTCATTTTCTACCCATATGGTATCAGCACAAGTGAAAATTTCAAGTGCATAGAACCTCATGTCTTCTCTATTGAACTGTGAGGTCTCTTGAGGTTCTTATCTAATTGGGACTATAGGCTGATTGAAATTATAAACCTTACTAATGCTACCTATTTATTTATATCCATAAGACTATCTTCACTATTAGGAAGGGTCACTATCATCCATAATACTATCATTAAAGGAAGGGTCACTATCAACCATAAGACTATCTTTGTAGTCTCAAGTATGACTATTAGCCATAAGACTATCTTTGTAGTCTCAAGTACGACTGTTAGCCATAATACTATATTTGTAGTATTATGGCTGATAGTGACCAAGTAAATGCCTCAAAGAGAATGTGATGATATATTAGGATTATTTGGGGACCTAAGGGATATTCCATAATTAACAAGTATCATAGAATACACCATCCTGAATTGAAAAATACCCCATCCTTCAATAGGGAGTTGCATTATTAGTCAGCGATGACCTTGAGAAGATTAACAAGTTCATTCATTTGTATGGTGAATTGATATTCTTTAAGTTGTAATAGTTAGATATTGTAACTGGTGTACATGATTATCCAATAGGGGGATTAATTTTGGGTAATCATTATAATACAAAGAAGCATGAGATTATCATAACTGCTATATGAATGTTGAATGATTCCTAAAAAGACAATGTATGTAGATTTCCACCTTCATTTGTAATATAGAATAGATACACTAGTGTCAAATTATTAGAATTCATTAGTAAAATATGCAAGTGAAAAAATAGAGTCAACAACATGCCACATCTATTTGGTGTCGAACAATGAAGATGAAAAGAAGATCCTTGCAAGGTAGAATCCACAACAAGAACTTGTAGTTCTGTTGGGAAATTGCATAGGCAACATGAACATTCCCATAACCCAATATTACATAATTTAGAATATTTGCAATCTTAAGTTTCAGAATATGGGAGAGAAATTCAACCTATCTTTCTGAAATAACTAATCCTATAGCCTTGCATTGTGCAACTGAAATTCTCACAAGTAGACATCGTGGAGATGGAAAACCCACAAAAGTGCATTGCAGAACACAACACCCTGAACTTTAGGATACAACAACCTACAATAGGGAGTTGAATAATCATAAGCCACAAATAGGTATTGCATAATACAACACCCTTCAATAGGGAGTTTCATTACCAATCAGTGATGACACTGAGAACCTTGCAAAGAATATTAACCAATCATTCATTATGGAAGGTGGATGGATATTATTTGCAGTTGTAACTGATGTACATAGATGGGAGGATCAATTTCGGTAGTGACTGGAACTTAAATTGTATTTAGGATGGAAAGTGCATTGTACCTTTGTACAATCACTGTAATCTAAAGAAGTATGATATTGTTATAACTACTATATATGTTGATCCAATGATTCTTTAAAAGAGTTTGCATTGTGGCTTGTACAATGACTGTAATCTAAAGAAGTGTGATATTATTATAATTTCTATATGTTTGTCTATATATTTCCACATTCTGCATTTGTGAACATAGCACAATGGATACACTAGTGTCAAATTATTAGTATGCATTAGTAAAATATGCAAGCAAAATAGAGAGGCAACACTTGTTACGAAATAATTCCCCTGCGGATAGGTGAAATTTCCCTTGGATTAATGACCCCTATACCAAGACAGAAAAGCACAAGTGGACACTGACATCCCTTTGAATTTAGTTTAACTAATCAGAAAGAGAGAGAGGGAGAAAAGGTGTGATGCACCTAGTTTTGAAGTTTGTCCTCGTTGCTTCCAATCCGAGCTTGATATCCAAACTCCTTACACAACTTGATATCTGCAATGCAATAGACAACAAAGAGAAACAAAGAAATCCTACTCTACGATATTAGATCAAACAAATTCATCTACAAAGATTGAAGGAACAATAGACAAGAACATGCAAGAATACACAAGCTTGAAGGGAATAGGCCAAGTATACTAGAATGAGAAACCAAAGAGAATACTTACAAACATGGATGATGATGCAATGCTCCTCCAAGCTCCCCTCGTCCATCCCTTGTACAATGCTACCAATATCATAAGTTTGATATCTAAAATCTTTCTCATTTCTCCAGAATCAAAGGTTTGATACCTCTAGTATTCTTTCTATTCTCCATGGAAATCCCTCATTATATAGGATTTGGAGGCTTGACCACCATGGATAATATCACTCATTATATCCACTAAAATGGGATCTCCAAGATTTTTAGGGAGAAAATATCTCTCAAGGATTTTAGGGAGAAAATATCTCTCAAGGATTTTAAGGAGGAAATATCTTTCAAGATCCACCAAATTAGGATTTTGGTTTGAGAAAGTATCTCAACTATCCATGAGATTCTCAACCTCTCCTTGAGATTAAAAAACTAAATGTGAGGTGGATTCTCACACTAAATTAATTTCCTTTTTTATGAATATTAATAAATAATTCATGTGCACATACTATTTTGACCTTCATATAATATATTTCTCCTCCACATTGACTAGGGATTGTGTCAAATGTTCTTTCATGGTGTCAGTGTATGTGACACTTGTGACACTTAGGGTGAGGTAATTAAGTGTGGAAATTTGATGTGTAACACAATTACCCCTAAAGTACGATGTCAGAAGAGAAACTGATGGCCAAAACACTTTACAATTTTTCAATGCAAGGGCATGGAGTTGGAGAACCTGGAAGAAGTTGAAAACAACTATCAAACAATATTAATATATGTTCTATTTCTGAGGTAGGCATACCTATGCTCGGAATAAGAGATGAATCAAAGCACGATCGTCGACCAATACACTATGGATCCATGAAAAGTATTGACTAAGGATATGGCCACCAAAGATAAAATATGGATCCATACCTCCATGACATGAACTGATCGTAGCCAAGAAAAATATACAGTGGAGCTATGAGATGATAAAACATAGCCACAGACCAATACAATGTGGATCTATGTGACAATATATATATCAACATGCTCAAATGATCTCCTTCGCAGCCTGGGCAAAGCGAATAACAAAGTAAATTCCCAACCCAAGGTCTTCATCCCAATCCCGATGTGGCACAAATCTAGCCATGTGAATATATGATTTGATGTCGAACATGGTAGAAACCACTTGATTACCGATCATTGAGGTAAAATGTTAACAAGTGTGAGGGAAATAACCAATGATGCCAATGATTCCCAAGGTACCCTATTATATTCCAACGAATGTGAATAAATGACCTGAGGTCGAACATTCATGGAATCATCTGATCAAAGCTCAATGACGTAAATCTACTGTCAGAAGCGAGGAGGCCTGCCATTGAGGCATGCAGGTCCCTGTTGACGGGCGAAATGGCACGCTCGTCAACTGGAGAAGTGAATCCGGTCCAGGGTTGTCTATTTAACCCAAGCCATTTGGAATGATTCACCTCGACGGGTTTAGCGGCTTCGTTGGCCGATCTAAGTCCTAGGAAAGTGAAAGAAAAACTAAAGTAAAGAAACTAATCTAAGTGAAGAAACTAACTACAACAAACTATATACAATACTAATATATATATATATATAATTCATAAACTAATATTACAAAACAATAATTCTACTTATTTAAATGTTCAGCTATCAACAGAATTAAATCTTGATCATATATACATCATCTACAGATTACAGATTTTAAATTGAAAACCTGCAAAAATCATTTGTGAACTGTCCAATGACAACTGAACTGTTATTTTTTATTTTTATGAGAAAGAAGTAAAAGCTATCTAAGCTAATCAATAAGAATAGTAATCTATGTTGAGAAATGGAATAATAACTAACTAACTAAGTAATAAGAACTGCAATCTGTATTATATATCTATCTAAATTAAAGTGAATCCTAATATTGATTAAACTACTGAAATAAAATAACAAGCTGACCTGAAATTAGCGCTTCCTATTTGTCCTGTACACTGCATTCGATTTACCTGTTCGATGGGGGAAACCCGCACTCGATTTTCCACAAGCTTCTCGTAAACAAGAAGCAGCACTACTCTTTGGATACAAATGACAGAACAAACAAGGCATAAAACGACAACAATCTTAAAGTTTACAAATCATCACATTTAGATAAATCCCTGTGTGAAGATCTGTATATGACTGTTCATTTAACCAAGAAGATAAACCTTCTATTCATTAAAATGAAACAGAGCTATTGTTGTGAATAAAATGAGATACATCAACTATGGACAGAAATTAAAACATAACGCATCATTCTGCAACAAGCCTTGATATCTAAAGTAGTCAATGACTTGATCACAAATTAAAACGCACAAAACTTGAACGAAAGCATGATAGATTGAAAGCTAAAGTTGTAACAAAAGATCAACTTCCATTCGAGTCTGTATCCTCATAAATCCATAGTCTTTGTTCTCCCAACAGTGATGGGTTCATTACAAAAATTAATGAGTATATAAAGGCCACAGGGTAAAACATCCCTGTGGGAATTATCAAAAACTGTTTACAAAAAAATCTGGGAACAATCTCCCAAGTCTCTATTTCTGCCTATGACTAACAACTTAAAACAAAACTATATCACAAAAAGCATGTTCTAAACTACCACAGCATGTCCAATTTCCCTTTGAAATTCGTATATACCTGTAGGTGGACAAGAATAAACAAGTTTAGATAATGTTTTATTTGTAAAATTAACAAAAATCTAAATTTTATGACTAACTAACAGAATCAAACGATTCTGTAGCTGGTCATATTTGCAAACATAATCATTTTAAATTAACCAAATGATAACAGGAATGTATGCTATCTATTAAACAATTCTTTTATTACTAATTCAAAACAAACAAAATCGGCTATGCTAATTCAAGAACAACAAAATCGTATTAAAACCATTTTATGCTAATTCAAATCAAACATAATCGTTCAAAAATCATTTTGATGGTCCTATGAAAAATAGCCAGCTCACAAGGAATGTGACTCGGTGATGTATTTCCCACATGAACATGGCAACCTACTATTACAATATCTGGATTGGAATTAAACACAGTTATCTTAAATCCAGTAGGGCTAGGGCTCTCTAAGAAGCCTTCTTCTGATGCTAAATTAAGCCTAACACCTTCTGAATCACTGTTTCGAATAACATCGCCTCCCAGCTTAATGTCAGTAGTAATGCAAGTTTTCTTTTCAAAGAAATCCAGGGGAAATTCTGGGTTGATCCAGCATTTGCTGTATTGCTGAGGATGCCGGGACCTAGCTTTTTCATCTGTTCTGAATTAATGCTGCAATCATGTCTTAGTAACTCCAATCCTCGAGTTCCACTACCCATTCCAAATGAAAATATCTGCAAACTACCATCATCATGTAAAAAGAAAAAAGAACATTATTGTTTTCCTTAGAGAGAGGCCTGTAAGCTGCAATGCCAACCCATGGACAAGATGAATTTCCAGACAATCGCAGAAGTTGTGCAGACTAGTTGAATATCCTTTAAATTGATCAAGGGTTCAACAGAGGGAAAGAGGCACAAGGTTGGATGAGTGGAAGGGTTCCGAGGCCCAGGTCTGGAGAGGTAATAAGCATTCCAACAAATGCACACAGACCCAAAAAACACCTTTCAGCCACGGAGAAGATCTGAAACTTGACCTCTAAAACACGAGCTATAACTATGTAATAACCCAATTTCTAAGGAAATTGTCCTCGTTGAAGGTAAAGGGGCTAATTTAGGTTTTGGGTTTGCAAGGGTTCGATCTGATTCAACACTGTTTGCTCAGAATCGCCCACGCAAAAACGGGTCTCTGAGAGGCAATACGGGGTTAAATTCAAAATCTGGTATGGTGCTTCTCTCCAAGTTCAGAAATGCCTCATTGCGTGTCAAATATTTATATCTCAAATCTGTAAAGGACTCAAGTCATACCTGATATGCTTGCATGCCATTTCTTTACCAAAATGAAAAAATATTTCACTATGAATTAAATTCTTAAAACAAATCATTATGACCCCTCGATGAAACATTTACTGGCATGCCTTATGAATGAAGGCTATGTCGAATTTTCCAAGGGACAAACAATGTGAGCACAACTGATTACCTGTACAAATGATTGTAGGAATACTAACTTCAGAACTAGTACAGGGGTTGTAATTGAACTTCCATTCCTTCAGAAGGTTGAAGGCCCCATTCACCAGGTGGTGATACACTTGGGTGCAAGAGATCTATAGAATCAACATCTTCCTGGTTTTCCATAACCCAATTGCTTTTGGGTGGAATCCTAATTTTCTTTCCTCTTTTAGACTCCCGGTACTCTAAGTAACCCATGGTCACAGCGCCAGAAATAAACCACAGAACTAGAGCCCAGTTAAGTCCTCTCACATTCTCTGGCAATATCAAATAACAACAAAGTTTGGGCATGATGGGGTTTAATTCTCACTACAGGAGCCATAGGAGAGAGCACACAGTCAAAGGGTAAATGGTGAGGGGGTTTGACAAGGTAGACGTAGGACCAAAATCTCACAGGCTTCCCCAAAACCAACAGAGGTAACCCGAGATACAAGGCAGACATTAATGCCTAAGTGTGCGAGGGTGGTGGAATGAAACAAACCCATGCAAAACATTCATATCGAATGTACAATCGACGGTGCTATGATGATTCAAATCACTATTGGTGTGTGTTAAAAGCAATGCCAATCAAACAACTATTGAAAACCATGATAAGTCGACCCAAATATCCGCACAATCAATAGTGTTTGTATGATTTAAAACAAAACAATATTTCGAATCTAGCACCAAAGATTTGACCATAAAAATTATGCATTGTAAGAAACCATTGCACCATGGGTTTAATCACTATGTCAATGTGTTCTCATGAAACCATTGCACCAAGAAATTTGACCAAAGACAATAGAACACCAAACCACCATTGTATCAAATATTTAATCAAAGACACCAAAATCATTTGCATCATGAATTTATAAATTGAAACCATGTCAACCAAAAATGCAAAGTGAATAAAAGTTTGGTGTTTCGAGTCATGTGTGAGAACTATTGAGTTATAAGTGAAATGACCACATGAACAAGAGTATTCATACCAATCCAAGGATGATTTTAATGCCATTGACATGACTTTGAACTCAATTCTTTCACGCTTGCAATCGTGAAAACGCAAACAAAAGGCAGGTGTGCGAATGTGCAAAATAATCATATCGTTTTATTCAAAAGATTGTGATGAGAATCAAGGGTTCCAAAACACTTGTGTGGGCAGATTATAAGGATAGGATAAAAATTCGAAATGGCTGCCAACAATGGTGACACACTGGTAGAAGCAGTTATCTCTGCCAAAAGAACAAATCTAGATTATGATATGAGAATAATTCTAACTCAAAAATAACCAGAAAATTGTCTAAACATCATCATTAATCAATTCCGGCTGTGCTTAAAAGACGAAAACTAATAACAGTCTTAATACAAGTGATTCATGACATTAAAGATAAATCTCCCATACTATTGATAGAGCCACTACTGCCAGTAGGCGTTCATAGCCTCGACAGGGTTGCCATTTAACCCACTCTGATATCCGTATCCTGCCAGGAAGTTCTAGATCAGAATAAAGGACACTTTAAGGTCAAGAAATTCCATATTTGCGAATTTTCATATACCCGACATTGCTTCGCTGCCAGTAGGCCTGTTCAGTACCCTAGCGAAGTTTGCGTCATGCATGCATTTACCCGCTGCCAGCAGACCTGTTCAGTATCCCGGCGGGTTTACAAGCACTTCCCACAACTCTTTTAATGATTTATTTGGTTTTTTAAAGATATATAATTGAGCGGGGTGACACTGAAAATTATGATATTTTGGATATATATTTTTAAAGACCTTGAAAGAATTTTTTTAAAAACTGTCCTTCATTAAGATTCAGAGATGGTTTGTTTGCAAAACCGACCTTCGAAAGCAGGGAGACATCTTCTGAGTCATTCCTTTAAGAAACAGGGACAGTGTAAGAAGATAATGGATGATCGTGACAGGCTACACTTACAGATTGAAATCAATAAACTTCTTTCAAACAACATGCTTTCCTCAACATGGCTGTAAATTTCAGAAGTATAACACAATTGATGTTTAGACAATCTTCAGTAGTTAATCCAGAGGAGAAATTTTCAGTTTTCTTAATCTGAAACGGTTCATGGTGCAGGTATGTGTGTTTCAAAAGAAAGAATGATAAGCATAAAAGGAAACAAAACACACCAGCGAAGAAATATTTGAAAGCAAAGAAATCCAAAAAACAAAAGAAAATATGTACAAAAGGTGCATATGAAAACCTCATGCAACAAATCCCTTGGTAAACTGAAAGAAAGTAGGAAAATCCTGTTTGATGGAAAAACAGTCCTACTCGTGGTACCTTGGGTCAGGGTTGATTCAGATTTATTTAATTCTTTACTTTCCACTTAATATTTTTCATGATGATACTGCGTTTTTGAAAATAAATGTTCAACTAAAAGCAAAGAGAAAAAGATCAAGGGGACTTCCCTGACAACAACTGTATTATGGTTCTCATGGTGCGCCCACTTGCGTTCATGACTGCATTATTACAAAGAGAAATAGTGAGAAATAAAACTGAAAGAAAACCTATTCCTAAACCTACCCTAACTATTAAACAAATCAGGATACTACGT
>SNQJ01S0078478.1:14370-48791 GCA_010110895.2 Picea sitchensis
TCAGTGCGACGACGAGTTGTATTTTGACCCTTTCTTTTTCTCTTTCTATTGACATGTTTCTCAACCACCATCTCTGGCTTGTACACACCATTGAATGGGTGTGTACTTATTGCATGCCAATGCACTTCAATTGCAATAACATCATCATTTTCTTTCTCAATATTTATAACCTTTCCAATCCAAAATGGATAACCATGTGGATCTTCAGTCGCTAAAACTGCAATCATGCTACCTTCCTTAATATCCTGTACTGAACCCATGTAAAGGTCTTCCATGGCTTCACATTGTGCACGTTAATTTCATGAACCAATATAAATTTCTCTTTTCTCTTCTTGTGTAAACTCAATATCACCTTGAGATTCTTGTTGAACTTCAACAATGTTTGTTTCTTCAAATTCATTTGGCATATTTTGTGGCCAATGAAATGGAGTCTTCAACATTGTATCTTCATTTTTTGAGCTTGAAATTATGTCACTTTGACTATTGAAAAAAGACTCCCAGCAAACAGAATCAACAACATCAAAGTACTCTTTAACTGTGTAACATTTGATAATCATCGTCCTTGAAGTTCTGATCCGGATTATTTTCGGCACGAAATGAGAGCGGAGATATAACATAGAAATATATGGATATATTGAAAGAGAAATAGTAATATAACAAAGATATATTGGAAATATAACCAGAGGAAAATATATACAATAATACATGATTTCTATTAATGAAATAAATGTACAGAGACTGTAAAAATACAGAGTGAAAGACTCGCTAGAATGGTGGCATCTGATCTCTGAGAATAGATGTGGCGGCTACTCGCATTCACAAGAAAATAATTATTACAATGAGAATCTAAGGGCCTTTTTAACATAAGGAAAATCCAAAACCCTAACCCCGGAAGATGAAAACCCAAAAGGTTTGCGGGCCCCGATGGTGGTAGTTGATATGTCAACTTCCCGAGGGCGTAACTTTTGCATACAATCTCTGTTTGGGGTGCTCGATACCTCATTAGAAATATATATCCGAGGAGTACAATTTTTGTGTGAGAAGCATCGAAGGAACATATATGTTGCTCCCCGTTTTCACAAAAAATGTCGTTTAGGGCCTCAAAACAGCTTCAGAAGTTCAGGACCCAAAACACTGCTAAAAATAGTAAATTACCAAAATTGTCAGAAAACTGTTTTGAGCCAGTTGGAAAAGGTGGGTGGCCACCGATATCCACCTGGATCAATCCTCCCTCCTTAGGAAGCAATGGTATCCATTGCGTTGAGTTCCCAGGGGAGAGGGAAAAGCGTTTGCTGAATCTGCATCTTGATGAGATGCTTGCCTTGTTGGAGAAGTCGCGCTACTTAGCTTGTGGAAGGTTGTCACAAACCTGTTGCTGGTGGGGTTGAATCTGTTCAACCAGTCGAGCTATCTGATATGACTGTGTGTAGAAGGAATCTTTGCGTTTTTCTGCAATCTTGTCGACCCGCTTATGTTGGATAGAAGGTGCTTGGGCCGAGGCTGTAGTGGTTGCAATATCCTTCTGTTCCCCTTTTGAATAGATTGTGAAGAAGTTGAATTTTGTAGTATGAGATACTACCTTGCGACACAGTTTAGGTGGGACAATAGTTGGAACTACCTCTGGTATTCTATAGAGATGACCCCCTAGAGTAACAATGACACTACAGGGTCAAGAATCATAAATAGCATGGCGCTTCCACATATATGGTTGACCCAAAAAAACATCACGAACATACAATGGGGAAACATCACATAATACCTCATCCTTGAAGGGATGGATGTCATATGAAAATTGATACTGCTGGATGACACAAAGATCTCGTCCTTGGTGAAGCCACCCAATGTTGTATGGTTGCAGGTGTGGTGTTGTCGACAATCCCAACTGTTTGACGACCTCTTCTGATATGAGGTTCTTCTGGCTTCCGCTATCAACAATAAAATGCAGTGGGGTCCCCTTCACCCACATCTGTGAATGAAAAAGGCCCTCCCCCTCTTCAGGATCTGTTGGTTCTTCTGGTTGAATTTCTACGGTCGTGACAATAGCAGTGGGGTCTACGTCAATGATCTATCTTTTACCAGTATTTTCAGAATCAGATTCCGAATCAGGGTTCAACTCCTTGTCTTTGATCTTGGCCACCAATGACTATTTTGAGCGACATTCATCGATGTTGTGGCAGGGAATTTTTTGGAAATCACACCATTTTCTGACGTTCTTCTTTGTCTTCCCATGACCCTTCTTTTCTTGTGGCTTAGACTAGTTTTCAGGAAGATTTTTGTTAGGGCCGTCTTTCTCATACTTTGGTTGTTGCGTATTTGCAGATCTGAACTCCCGTTTGTTTTGGTTCTTAAAATCTTTCTTGATTTTAACATCATATTGATAAGAAGAGCTGAGTGCTGAGATGTTGAGAAAATCCATTTCAGTTTGGATGTATCTGTGTAGAGCTCAACGATATTTTAGAACTAAATCTCATTCAGAGTCCTTGATACCCAGCTTGGTGCGCAAGGTATGGAAGGTATTAGTGAACTCCGTAACTGCTTGGCCCCTCTCTTGCCGCAGTGTGGTCCATCTCATGTATTGGTCCTCATAGTTTCCAATAGGGTAATACAGTTCCTTTACTGCATCCACAAAAAAATACCAAGTGGTATCGACCCCATACATTCCAGAATCCTCTGTGGAACTCTGATCCCAGTAATTTTCCCACCAATGTTTGACATGGGGGATAGCTTTAAGGAGTGCGAAGGTGATGTTTTCTCTGTCGAAAAATTGTGAACAGAGAAATAACGTTCTAGCAGATTTAACCATTTGTCTAAGGCTTCTGCATTTATGTGTCCTTCAAATACAAGAATATCAAAATTAACTTTTACCTTGAAAGGTGAGGTGCCTCCAAAGTGGCCGCTTGATGAAGATGTGTCTGTTTCTATCGACATGCGTTGAAGGCTGTGGGAAAAATTCTCCATCATTTCGTTTCTCTGTCGTGTGAGAGCTTGCTCAAGCAACAGATTGATAGAATCGTCTGCTTTGCCGTTTTTATTTTCTTCCACCATTGAGGGTTTCTTGGGTGTGCAAGAGAGATTGTCCTCAAGAGAGCAAACTCGAAACCCGACTTTCTATATTCGGACCTTATCGGGGACATGCCGATCAAAATCATCCTGCTCTGATACCACTGATCCAAATTATTTTCAGCACAAAATGAGAGCGGAGATATAACATAGAAATATACAGAGATATTGAAAGAGAAATAGTAATATAACAAAGATATATTAGAAATATAACCAGAGGCAAAGATGTACAATAATACACGATCTCTATTAATGAAATAAATGTACAGAGACTGTAAAAATACATAGTGAAAGACTCGCTAGAATGGTGCCAACTTATCTCTGAGAAGAGATGTGATAGCTACTCGCATTCACAAGAAGATGATTATTACAATGTGGTTCTAAGGGCCTTTTTAACATAAGGAAAATCCAAAAACCTAACCCCATAAGATGAAAATCCAAAAGGTTTGCGGGCCCCGATGGAGGTAGTTGATACGTCAACTTCCCGGGGGCGTAACTTTTGCATACAATCTCCGTTTGGGGCGCTCGATACCTCGTTAGAAATATCTATCTAAGGACTATAAATACTGGATACTGTCTGGTCTTTACTGACTATCACCATATCATAAGTCCTTCTCATGCTGTCTAACTTTTGCAAGTCAAGGCATAAGTTATTTCTTCTAAGACCTTTAAAATTACTTACAGTATTCTTTTTGAAATAAATATTTTATCTCTTTCTTTATCCTCTTGTTTGATAAGTTTGCATAGACACTTCGGTCCCTCTCCGAAAGCGCATGTTCTAAAAGTACATTATATCCAATGTAAACAATTGATGCATTCCCCAAATAATCCTGAAGTGTTCGCAATGCTTCTGACGTGAATGCATACCTCCCATGATCAGATGCAGACAAAAAATTGACCACAGCATGTCAAATAGGCTTCAGAGGCTTCCTCTACAGAGGTTGTTGCCTCTGCGAAGAAACCATTGATAGCCTAGGAGGGCCATGATTTTTCTTAACATCTGGACTCCCCCTTAGAGTTCTGAATTTGGAAAGAGATCCCGCAAAACCCTCCTGGGAAGAAGCACAAGGATTTCTCCCCTCCCGCCCCAGCTCCAGACCTGAAAATGAAATAGCTCTCTACTGGCTCCCTTCCTCACACCTCCTCTCTTCTCATTATCATTCTCGCTATCACTTCCAAATCACTCTGCATCTCTAACTATACTATCTCCGAAGCATCAAGAATTTAAATACAAGCACTCTACAACTCTGATTGGCTCATTCTGTGCTTTAAACATCTCTTTGCATCGCTAGCTCATGTATCTATCTGTCTTCACAACATCAATATTAATCTCAAGAATTTATATACAACCACTCTGCATCTAGATTTCCTCATTATCTCCGTAAAAGGATTTCAAAATCACTTTGCATCCCCTGCCTATTGATCTCTTTATTTTCAAAAAATCAATCTTAACATCGAGAATTTAAATCAAATCACTTTGCATCTCTGATTCACACATTTCCTCCATCAAAATCTATATACATTGCTCTGCATCTCCCACTTATCTGTCTGTCTTCAAAACATCAATCTTTCAAAAGTTCCCTCTCGAATCTAGTTCCGATCACACTGCAACTCCATAATTATTGGCGAATATTGAAGATCCGCCACATTCATTGCACAAATGAAATAGAAAACATAAAAATATTAATTTCAACAAACCCTTTCGAAAACACTCTTTGCAAATCTGATCAAATTCCGGAGCATACATAACAATGCTCACAACTCCGTGTGACAAACGATGAACATATGCAGAACCATGCCGTCCTTGAACATATAAAATCAATCTCGGATCAAATCGGGCGAAGAATACCTCACACGAGAGATCTCAGCCTGTAGAACACAAACAACGTTGCCGTGAGCCGCAAAAGAGCACCATGAATGATATTTTCCAGCTCTGGTGGTCGCAGTCTGAAGCTTTGACAAAATAATCCAGGAATTCATAGGGAAAATGGAGGGTTTGGATGCAGAGAGTACCTGGTACATAGATGCGATTGGATGACAATGGGGATGATGCTGCCCCTTTTTCTCTTTCAGGCCTGCTCTGATACCATGTTAAGTTTCTTTCTCAATTTGTTATTATTAATCTTCATTATAACAACAACATAATAAGGATCTTATTGAAAGAAACACAATCACTAAGTACACAAGAATTTATCCTGGGAAACCCTCAAGGGGAAGAAAACCCAACAAAACTTCTTTAATATAGGTTCAATAACCAAGTACAGTTTCTCTCACAAGAGAGATCTCACCAAATAGGAGATCCACCAGAAACCCTAACCAGAATAGAGTAGCGCACCACTTAGACCAAGATATTCCTTCACCAAGATAACCTTCACCTTTACTGAGATACTCTTCCTTGTAGCTGCGTCACTTCTCCTTGTAGCCATGTCACTCTCAGACTTGCACACTTAATAGAGAGAGCTTGATGAGTGTATGTACAAATGAGGTGCTAGGTCTCTTATAAATACAAGTTGCGCCCCCCCGCTAGGATTCGCCCCAATAATTGGGTCGGTTGGCACATCCCTTTACCTTTTTAATTTATTTGTCTTGTCTAGGCACAATGGGGTTGACTTGTCAATATATATTTTAACTTTTCTTTATCCACAAAAGGGATAAAAATATTCTTTACAGTTACACAATAATTTTATGAAGATTCCCCATTTCAACTTAAAGAGTATGCTTAGATATCAGGCAATTTGATTTTTATTTTTGCGACTAGTGTTGTCCAACTATAGATAGAGAACTTGAAAAAGATTTCCAGACCAATGAGTGAGAACATGATGAATTATGGTGATGGTCAGATTTGCATCATTAGGAATATTTGGAGATATGAAGTAAACCCTTGGACACATTTTTCCATTGAAACCATACAACCAACCAAGTGAAGGCTTGAATGAAATTATATTCCTGTAAATATTTGGGTGTAAGAACAAAATGTGGTAGAAGTGTTTTCTTGGTCCATGCCATCAATTATCTACCTAAATATTTGTTGGAGCATCATAAAACTTCTTCGATGTTTGTACAACTTTTTCTTTCCTTGAGTTGTTGATTCCGATGGTGCCGGAAGTGCTTTGACTATGGAATCAACGCACCTGACATAAAATGAAAATATTGATGGTATGTTTCATAGTTGATAACTATTCAATTAAAAAACAAAATAGTAAATACATACCTCTTTTTTCCCCTTCAAATTTATCTCTTCTTGTTTTAAGAGTAGCACATATACTAAAAATCCACATCGCCAGCTTCTTAGGAATCCAAACATTGTTGAATTGTTTCTTTCCTATTTTCAAAATATGCATATGTAATAAAATTACATTTCCTTCAACACCTTCTTATATCCTTTGGCTAGTTAGCTTCCAGATTTACCTCCTTGAGAAATTATCTGAATATGTATTGTGTCTCTATGTGGAATACACTCTCCATATTTGGAAAATAAATCGTATCCATGACAATGTAGTGTTTGTGAATAATTATCTATAGATCCATGTGATGTATGAATAAAATGATGAATCTTTCCAACTGGATTATTGATAGACTGAGATTACCAATTGAGGTGGTGTTTTGAAAGCCTTTTAACATGGTAAAAATATTCCCGTTGTGATAATCATATCCTGTATTGGATATCATGCACCCCATCAAATATTAATGAATTTTTTCATTACTCTTATTCTAGTGACAAATTGTCTATTATATGATCTAATCCTGTCAGAATCATTATCTGATGGTCATTCAGAATGATTTGGATTGATATAAAAGGTCTAATCATGGTCCTACACAATGTGCAATGTCTCGACTATTTCATCATCCTCACTAGAAAAATTTTCCTCATCACCATAAGGAGGTAGCAAACCAAGCATTGTCAGGGAGATTGAACTAAGAATGTCAATCACCTTCATTTGTTATAGGTGAATGTTTGAGAACATCATAATAAACATAATCATTTGGAGGAAAGCCATCATCAACTTTGTGTCCACCATTGACATAATCATCTTCATTGCTTTCCAAATCCCCACTTGAGTGAAAATCCTCACTTGGAGGAAACTCTTCACGAGCCTTTAAAATATTCACTTGGAGGAAATTCATCATTACCAACATTCTTGTCTTTAAATTCCCCACTTGGGAAAATGTGTCCACCATTTTCATAATCATATTCCTTTTAAAATTTTCACTTGAGGGAATTTCTCCATCATTTTCGTTGGTGCCTTGGAAATCTTCATCGATCTCGAAACTCCTCATGGGGAGTAAAATTTTCAAGCCCAATCATTTTAGGCGTTGATCCCGAGTCTCCACTTTATCTACATTTTACTATTTTCTGACTTATTATTAAAACTCACGAGATGGGTTATCACCATCATATTACGTCCTCTTCATCCATGATGCTTCAAAATAATCTGATTTAGGAATTTCATGGGGAACATGTTGAATAAAATTGCTTGCACTATGATCAAAATTAAATGGTGAAAATAAGACCTCATTTGCATTACAAGCATTTCCATCGCATTTGCTAGTCCCAAAAGAATAGGTTTGTGAACAATTTGTTGATGTCTAGAGGCAAAAATATTTTTTTAACACATCCATTCTCTCTGAGAACATAGAATAATACAAATTCTCACCCTCCCAACGACAATCTTATAACTTTCAGAAAAAAAATTTCCCTCCAAAATATTCCCCAAAAATTTCCCCCCAAATTTTTCCCTCCAAAATTTCACCCCAAAATATTCCTCCAAAATTTCACCCTCAAAATTTCCCCCCAAAAAAAAAAAAAAAAAAATTTCACCCCAAAATATTCCTCCAAAATTTCCCCCTCAAATTTTTCCCCAATATTTTAGCTTATTTTCCTTTAAAATTAAAAACAACTTTTATATTTAATTTTGTTGTTATGTGTTAAATGCAATGTTTATCCCACATTTATTAAACATAGCAATGATCCATATAAATTTAGGTATATATGTAAACAATATACCTAATTTCTATTTATCCCACATTCATTATAACAATGGTTATATCATTTGTTGTGTTATATATATATACAATCTTGTGTTTTATCTTTTTACGTTGTGTGATATCTTGGGAAGTATTCGTTAAATGATTTGGAGCAAGTTACAAGGGAGAAACATCAAGAAGACAATTGAGGAAAATCTGTTTCAGAGGTTAGTTATTTTTAAATTCTTACCATTTTTCAAAACAACAATTATAAAGATTATCTTTGAATCATAATAATTTTTCATCACGAAAATTAAAAACCTTGAATTTGTTTTAGATGTTTTTCTTTTTCTGAAAACACTATCTTATTCAATTTGAGACTTTTTCAAAAAATCTTAACAAATCTTAATATTATTAAGTGAGGTTACTATAGAAAATAATATTATGGATGTCATCAACACTTTTCATATTAAAAAAGACAGAAGAAGGAAGGCAAAAGAAACAAAAAGTAATGGAGTTTGAACCTTTTGCAAAGAGTAGGCAGAGAGAAGACCATGAAATGAAATAAAATCCTCATTCTAGAAACCTAAAAGGGTTACATTTGAAAATGAGGAAACTCCAAATGAAGATTTTGTTGAGATTGGTCCGAATGAGGTTGTTAACTCCCAAAATGAAACAGTTCTTCGTGACGTTTTGGGATTGATACATAGCTTTTAGATGATAGTGTCTTCCAAAGTCTTTTGAGGTTTTTAACATTTGAAAATTTTTGGTTTTGGTGTGTCTTAGGAGATAAATAGTCGATCCATAAAGTCTTCTCCTTCAAAATGTAATTTTTACTTTCCACGACTAGCGATCTTTTCAAAGGTTCATTGTGTGTTGTGGAAGCGATAGCTTTCAATGACTAGAACTTGTCGTTTCATCAGTTGGTGTGTTGTTGAAAGTGTCAAATCTCTTAAAGGTTCTTAAAATGGAGTTCTCGAGGTGGTATTTGTCAAGATACATGCTCAGCTAAGGGAGGGTCTTCTACAGCTATCCATTCCATTCCATCGTCCGTCCATCCATCCATCCATCCATTCCATTCCATCCATGTCCACTCCGTCCATTCCTGTCCATCCATCCATTTGTCCACCTCCATTTCCTCCATCCGGTGTTCCTCCATCCATTCCATTTGTCCATTCCATTCCATTCCATCCTTCCATTCCTTCCTTCCGTCCATCCATCCATCCGTCCATCCATCCATCCGTCCATTCCTTCCATTCCTCCGTCCATCCATTCCATTCCATCCATTCCTTCCGTCCATCCATTCCATTCATCGTCCATCCATCCTCATCCATCCGTCCATTCCATCCATCCATTCCATCCATTCCATCCATTCCATTCATCCGTCCGTCCATCCAGTCCATTCCATTCCATCCATCCATCCATCCATTCTTCATCCATCCATCCATCCGGTCATTCCTTCCATCCATCTTCCTCCATTCCTCCATTTCCATCCATCCACTCCATCCATTCCATCCATTCCATCCATTCCATCCATTCCATTCCGTCAGTCCATCCATCCATCCGTACATTCCATCCTCCATCATCCATCCATTCCATCCATCCATCCATCCGGTCACCACCCATCCATCCTCCACCATCCGCTCCTTCCATTCCTGTCCATTCCTTCCTGTCCATTCATTCCATCCATCTCCTTCCATCCTTTCATCCGTCCTCCCTATTTTAAAAATAGGGTAAAATTGGACCCCAAAGCGAACTCTGTAGAGTTCTCTACGTTGGTCAATCAATATGTTTATTTCTCTAGATAATATTCTCTTCGGTTTGATCGGTTGAGTGGAGTCTAGATGCCACATTGGGATCATGCGCCAATGCAACATTGGGATCATCCGCAATTGAGATCATCACCAACTAATGCATTATCATGGGATTATCACTAGATTAGCATATTCGCCGATGATTCCTTGATCTACTCCTCCACTTCCTTCGTTGCAATGGGATTAGTGAAATTACGAGACTAGTTAATTGAGACTAGGTGGTAGTTAACTCCGACCAGCCTCTGAGAGAGACTAGACTGGGTGTGAGTTTATACATAGCGCAGTGTGTCGAATTATGGGAATTCTATTGTATGCAATATCATCATAGTAAATGTTTAGAAAGAGCGAGAAAAGATACAATGGCAAATACAAACATTACAGTACAGAGCCTTATTTGGGAGACTCCAACATATATTATATTCATACATTGTGTTATTGTTTACAATACAATATGCATGTAGGAGCCAACGACATCCAAAACCCTAATAAATTGACTGTATTGGTGCAAAAGCCCTAATTCCTTAGCGGAAATAGAAACCATTGGCAAAGAAACCATGTGCGAAAAAACCACCTAAATACATGTGGTCCCAGTATGTAGATCTCGGTAATATCTAGTCCCAGTAATGAAATGAGCAAAGAATATAACACATGCCAACCTGCAGATCCTCCTAGATCACGATGGCCGCGTGGATTCTCCTCCAATAAATTATTGGTCGAGATTTATACATATTATATCATTTGTAAATTATCATTCATTTTTTGGTTAATGAAAATTCTTCCACAGTGTTTCCTCCTATTTCTCTTTCCACATATTTTTCTTTTCAAAGCTGTATTGTGTCATTTCTGGCTAGATATTTTCTGTCGCGGTTCAATACATTTACAATTATGGAAATTTGTGAATTTCCTGGAAAAAGACACACCGTATTATTTTTGCAGGTATCGAAGTTTGAAGACAAAGGAAAAATGGAATTTTCAAAAAGATTCATTCTTACCTTTATTGCACTTTCTTTGGAAGGAGAAGATGATAGTGCATATTAGAGAACATGACTATCTGAGTAAACCATGGACATAGAGATCAAATCTAGATCAGCCATAGAACAATCCAAGTATATGAATCGGAATGGATGAAGCGTTTGTAACTATTTCCAATCTCATTTCTCCTAAACTCCTATTTCACATATCCTCATGTAAAAAACCCCAATGAAGCCTAAACCACCATGGAACAGATTTTTGGAAAACAATATGAGAAGAGGGGACACATGCTTGAGGTATAATTTCTCACATTGCATCCAAAAACCTTCGACAATATACAATATTTTCTTTTATAAATATAAGGATTTGATGTAAATCAGGAACTATGAGGTTGATAATTATAGGAGGAGAAACAAATGGTTCTCACCATTTTCTCTCAAACTTGATCAGGATACTCAATGTTTGTATCCACACTTAATTTAGTTAGGCTTGCCTTTGGAGCCACCTGGAAAATTCATTCTCTCCGAAAGTCTTTACTCTAGTCTTTGGCGCGCGAGCATAACAAAAATTTCAAAGTCAACATGGGAAAAATAAAAAGGCCCAAAGGTACATGCATTTGTTTTACAAGATGGTAGAAATATTCCAAATAAGAAATATAGGAAATACAAAGGAAAGGTAATGCAAATCCAAGAGGAAGGTACTAAAGAAACCCTTCAATGAGTGCCTCAGTCCAAAGGGGAAGAGGGAAGAAAGGGAGAAATGCACTTGCTTCCATAAAGGGATTCCATCTAGAATCTTCATGTATGTAGAAACATATAGATCAAATGGCCCAAATGCTTCAACAAAACAACCTTGATCCATCCCGAGATTCGAAGAAAATATGTATAATAGTATTAGAATCCCAAGAATGACAATTCTAGACATGATTTGATTTCCATCATCTCCTCTTAAATTCTTGGATCGTAGATTTTGGTGCATCACACCACATGGAAGACACAAAAGAAGTCTACTCTTCCTTGGATGCATGCAAATATATGCTCCTATTCACAATGAGGCATCTTTAATTAGAGGTCTGTATGCAAGGAAGAATTAAACTCACAAATGGAAACTTCGAGAATGTGCTACACATTTCTAAACTGTCTATCAATCTTCTCTCTGTGTATCAAACGAAAAAATCTGGCAATGGGCAGTTATATTCACACTAAATTTTTTGGACATCTATGACATTTAAACCAACTCCAGGGTTGCTACGGTGAGGTAAATCATCAATCGGACTCTGCATGTTTTCTGAATTTATTGAACCATATTATACTTCTTGCCCGTATGTTGAGTGAAGCAATGGGATGTGGGCGAAGGTTAGGACATGCAAATTTGGAATATATAAACAGCATAACTTAGCAAGAGGGAATGATTGGCCGGATCTGCACGACATCCAAATTCTCCCAGAATTTGCGGGGATGTGTTTAATGGAAAACACCCTCTCAAAATAAGAGTTGAAATGAAGGAAAGATGTTTGGATGGAGTCCTAGTAATCTATAAATCACTATACATCCATCATCGATAAATCACATTAATCATTTTATTGTATTCTCCACACTAAAATAAGATATTTTCTCAAAGAAAAAAATGAGAGGTCTTCAACACCTCAAAGAATTCAAATCACTTGTTGAAACATAGTCAAGAAAAGATCAAAAGCCCTAGAGCAGATAATGTCAGAGAATATATGCTTAAGTGAAATACATAATCTTTGTCTTGAGGCCGGGATACATTTACAACACAGTTCTATACTCTCCATAACAAAACGAAGTTGCTAAGCGGAAAATATATGTCTGAAAGAGATGCCATCTTGCATGCTACACATGAAGTCACTTCCATAGAGATTATGGGATGAAGAAATTAAGTGTGCAACCCACATCCAAAGAAGATCTCCCCATATATCTGTCAAAGATAATACCCCTCTGAGGGCCAGAGTGGCCTCAAACAGTGACCCACTTCATTATGTTGGGTTCTGGGTAAAATGGAACAGATTCCTGTGAGAAAAGAGGAAGACTTTATCCACATAAGCATAAAAGTGTGTATCTTTGTTCAGATGCCTCGGCTGATGTAGAGAAGGAAATTAAAACTCGTGTCTTCCTTGGGCCGGATCATCATTGATCAAAGTGTATAATTTGATGAAAGTGTCTCGCATGTACCTCAACTCTTCCATACATGCCTTCACATGGAGATGAACATGCACATGCAAACTCTTCTTAATGGGAGATTGGTCCATAGGATTCACATGATCTAGGTCTGAATTATCTGATCAGATCAGAGTAGAGTGCAAATAAATAAAATCCTCACTTGAAGGCAAAATGAATAAAACTAAGAGATACATGGGCTGTCTATTAAGATCTCTATAAGAACTGTCCCATTCAAGAACCTCTGTCCTCATTTGGTGTACTTGTGCATCTTTTTCTTGTTCTGGGTCTTGGATCCACGGTCTTGTGGTGGGGTGTGGAGTACTTGTTTTTGAGATCCACCATGTGGGAGTACAGCTCCTCCTCAGGAGACGAGGTGGGTTTGGTTTCCATTGTTTGGGAAGGAGCTTTGTCGTGTGGGATGGGTCTATGGGATAGGCGTGTGGATGGACATGTTGTGGGATACAAAGAAGCCATTCCTGGTTTCTAAAGGCTTTCTAAATCAAATTGAGATGGCATTGAATGTGATGGACCTTTCCGCTCTGGTAGTGAATATTTCATATGTTTGACACTTTCCATTTGTGGCAATGAGGTGGACATCCATTGGATGGGCAGTGAGATGCATTCTTTCGAGATCTCTGGGAGATATATATAGACAACCCGGTGTCTGCAGTTCATGTTGGTCTATGTTGAAGAAGTCTCTTTTATGGACTCAGAGGCCCCAGGTAGTACATGCCAAGATGGACTCCTACTGTTGTCATAGAAATTTTTACATTTTAAATTAGGATCGGATGTTTACATGCTCGGGATGAATGATTCACTTATACTCATAGTTCTATATGTTGATGATTTGCTGATCATAGTTGTGACTTCCAATGATTCTTGCAATCCAGAAGTTAGGCAGGGTTCTTGATGATGGACATGGGTCCACTACATTTCTACCTTGGACTCAGATGAGTTGGGATGCATTAGGAATCAAGCTGTCTCAGGCCAAGTATGCTTGATATATCCTTGAGAGATTTCATATGATAGTCTGCAAGTCTACCCCGAATCCTTTCCTACCAGGAATCAGACTTGAGGATGAGATGCCCACTCCACTGGTTGAAAACACACAGTACAAACAACTAGTGGGAGCTTGTTGTATCTCACACTCCCGGTTGGATATCTCCTATGCATTTGGAGCGGAGTCTCAGGAGTTCATCGAGGGGCATGAGGAGTACATTGCAAGAATTCCAAAGTGTATCCTTTGATAGGTACAGGGAAACATCACCTGTGGGATTCACTATGCAACATAATACTCTACACATTGGACCTCATGGTTCATTGATTTTGACTGGGTGGGCGATAACATTGATCACAAGTCACATGCAGTTATTCTTTCGGTCTTAGTTCTAGGCTATCGTTGAGAAAGAAGAAGGATTCTATTTATCTATCTTCATCTGAGGCATAGTACAGAGGGGTGGTCAACATAAACATTCATTATTCAGGCTATGTGGCTACATCATTTTCTCATTGAGTTGGGAATTTATTTTCATTGGTCGATCGTCATCTTGTGTGAAAACCAGAGAACTTTGAAGTTTTGTAGATATCTAGTTCAAAGGCAGTGGATGGATCACATCGATATCCACATGCATTGCATCTGGGACTTAGTACATGATCTAATAATCGACTTGCATTTTGTGTCCTTCACTCCAAGATGGCTTTGCAGAGAATGGAACTTTTTTTTAGTGAAGGTCTTGGTGAAGTTCCATTCTCTGTGCAATGGTCTTGGGTGAAGGACACAATTGCCTATTGCCTTCTCGGTTCCTTGTTTTACATTGTTATACTTTGAGGGGGGCTTTTCCTCACCCTCATTTATTTTGATGTATCTTTGTATTTGGGTACCTATTTTCCCTCTTTCCTCATTTATTTTAGTGTATCTTTTGTATTTGGGTACCTAACATGGCCTAATTTCCAAGACCCATTCTTTATTTCCACCATAGTGATGCTCAAGGGGGGTGTTGGAGATACTTCACACACAACTAGGAATTTTTCTCCTAAGGTTTTCCCTATGTTTACTAGTCATTAGTCAGTCTCCTATAGTGTAGGGAGAATATTTCTCTAGGAGAATATTCTCTTCAGTTCACACTTCAGTTTGATTAGTTGAGTGGAGTTTAGATGCCACATTTGGATCATCACCATACAACATTTGGATCATCACCAACTAATGCGCATTGTCCTTGGGATTATCACCAGACTAGCGCATTACTCATGATTCCTCTATCTCCTCCTCACTTCACTCTGTTTCAGTCAGCTAACTGAAGACTGAGAGACTAATTAACTTAGACTAGGTGACAATTAACTCCCATAACTTCCTGAGAGACTAGACTAGGTGGAAATTTACTCCCATAACTGTCGGTGTGTGTCCATATCACTCTAGACCACCACTATGGCGCATTGGATTTTCCTCCAGTGCGCATTAGTTGATTTATACAGAGTATATTATGTGTAAATTATCATTCATTTTTTTGGTTAATGATAATTATTCCATTCTTTCTCTCCTATTTCTCTTTTCTCATATTTTCTCTGCAAACTGTGTATGTCATTTGCTAGCTAGATCTTTTCTATGCAGGTTCAACACATTTACACTTTATACGATTTTCCAAATTTAAGTACGGGAGGGTTATCCAAGTAAGCTATTGGGTTTTCTAGGACCCAAGTAGAGGAATGTTTCCCAAGTGGATCCTATATAAGCCATGTATGAATGTGAGGTGGTTTGTAGGAAAAACGTTTGGGCATGGGGTCATTGACATGCAAGGTCTTGTATGTGTTGAGATTTGGGTACCTTGGAAAGTAGTCCCCTTGTGTTTGTGAGTCTCTAAACACAAAGGGGGAGACTATTACCCTTATACCTTTACTTTATGTTCTAATTTCACATCGACTTTATTCACTTAAGTCGTAAAGTGACAATTAATTCACAAGTGGGTGAATTAATAAACATAAAGCAAACTATGGAAACTTAAGTAAAGTGGGTTTCTAAGTGAGATTTATGAGAAGTGATCTCACCCATTGATTAGACTTGGCTAAATCTAATCTAAGCCATTGATATTTTATGTTTTGCCTAAGGAAGGCTAAAGTAAACAAAAGGGTAAGGATGAGATTCATTCTTCACTTGATCACTTGAGAGAATTGGGCGAGGAGAAGAGGAGAGAAGAGGAAGATAGGAGTGAGGGTTTGGAGAGGAGAACTAAGGTGCACTTGTTGAGAAGGGCGCAATCTGGTTTGGAGAAGCATTAATGGAGGTTAGGCACTCTTGTTGGATGAAGGGTGCACTTGTGTAGTAAGGGCGCAAGTCTAGTAGGGATGTTTTGGTAGAGGGCACAACCATTGTTTGAGAAGAGGTTGCTTGTTTTGGAGGAAGGGTGCATTAAGGTTTGAGGGTGCACTTCAGAAACAATTCATTCAAACAAAGGGAGGTCACAAGTCTACAATAGAAGGAAACAAATGTGAAGGGCACAAATCCCAAGGAGAGGGGCATAGTTCAAGAAACAAACCCATGCCAAAGTTGTGAGAGTTGGAAAGTGTATCAGGTTCCTTTGTGTATGTATTTGATGTACTATTTTTGCTTAAAGATCTCTATAATAAATATTCTCTCGTACTGGTTTTCCTCATGGGGGTTTTCTAGGGTTACGTTGACCAAAAACTCCATGTATTCATTTGTCATGTTTTCTTAGGATTTTTAGTGGTAGGTTGTTAAAGATACTAGATGTGTGTTTTATGTTTAATGCATGTTATTGAAAGCTAACTTGGACAACAAAACCATCCATAATCAATCCTTATAACAAGAGGCATTAAAGAGCATCAAACCAAAGATTTGTGGGCAGATTTTGAGAGGGAAAATTTCAGATTTAGTGGGCTATTTTGAACAACGAAAAGGCTGTCCTAAAACAATGATAAAAATGGTTTGAAATTACCCAAACATAGTTCCCAACATGAGGTCAAATGACATGCCGGTTGGGAATCCCATAGGACCTCTGAAAATATTCAGTATGGTCTCATTTCCATGGGTGCCTTTATAGTGGGTGTGTGAAGTCCCGAGTTACCCTTTCCTCGATGATTCCTTTTTCCAAGCCCCCTTTTATGCCTTTTTCTTTATTATGATATGAGAGTCCCCTTAAAAAGGTGTCAAGCATAACATTCCTTTCTTTTGATTTATGGTGGATTATTTTAAATTCCTTATTGATAGGTGAGACGTTTATTCACACATAGGACTTAGGGGGACGTCAAATGGGGGGGGGTTAGAGCTCAAGTATGGGTTGAATTTTTCTTTACCCTTTACCTTGCCATTGCATTTTGGTCACATCTGCTCTTAACTTTATTTCTTTATTTAATGCCATCAATAATCCCTCTGGGCCTTTAGCCCCTTCTTCCCATAAGATAATGAGGCACAAGCCTTTTTGGGGTACATGTAACCCGAAGACCTAAAATATGAGGAAACATAAGGGAAATATGATGACAAGTGGTAAGTATGGTCGGGAATGGTACGATGGATCTTCAAAAAAACCCTCCAATAGCACCCCTTTTCCCTGAGAGTGATGACACTTAATAGGATACCAGGATAACCACCAAGGTGAAATGAGGAAAAAAGTATAACTTCCAAGCCAACATTAGATAATTAGAAATAATCCTTTGAAACTCATTCAATTTCCTCAAATATTAAAATGATACTTACCATGAAACTTGATTAGTTAACTCATGAAGTAAGACCCGCTGCCTTCACGTGGACAATATCGATGTGGTGGACGCTGCTTTGTTGCGGACGATGATGGTGAAATTTGGTGAAGAGGAGGGGTTGTATAGGCTATACTAGTCATCCAACTCTCGACACTCCATGTCTTCTACCTATGGGTCTCAAGACTCGATATCCTTAATTACCCCTAGATGTGGAGTTGGTAACATAAACTATCATAAAAGCTTTTTATTCTCAAAGTGTTAAGCACACACTGTAACAATGGATATCATGTATGACCAGACGAAATGGCCATAATGGTCTCAATGGGGCCATACCACACTCTTGGAAGGAATTAAGCCCTGGTGGGGAATATCACCACCTTCGTTGGACCAACCAGTAAATCAAGGTGGAACTCTCCTTCTCTTATGACGAAACTTGTGGCTTTGCTTGCATTGAAAAATATTACATTTTGTGTAGGATTATGAAGTTGTGTTCCTGCATATCTCATCTATCAATAAGGTTAAGCTTTTCCGTTGCTGAAAAAACAATCCATAATCTATAATTCTATCTTCCACAATGGAAGAGTCCATTAATTGAGGTGCATATTCATCCTTGCTTGATCTCTTGTGAACTGTTCCCATCGTCAAACCACCATAACTATCCAATTCACTGCGTGGGATTCCCCATGTCGACGATTCGTTCTATAGAAAGGTGTTACATATAGGTCATATCAAATATTTGGACCAACTCACGAAGTGAACATCATACATATAAACCTACGACGTTCATGTACATCTCAACCATAGTTCAATTGAATAACACATTGGTGAAAAAATTTAATATCTTTCTTGATCTCTTTTCTAGGTGACAATATCTTTTATTTATCTAACACACTACTTGCATTGGGTGTTAAGGATAATAAACTGTTATAAGTTGCAATGAGTACCTCAAAAATAAGTATGTTGATTTTCATAGTTCATTATCATATAAAAGTTTTGGATTTTAGTTTATAAACATTTTGGGTGGATACTTTACTCATCATGAGTAGAGATTTAGTAATTTTGAAGGATAAATAAGAGTGAAGCACTGATAAATTTAAAGAGGTTTAAAAGTGAAACCATTGTTAAATTTTAATAAAAATAAATGAATAAAATAATATTGTAGACAAATGGATTTATCAATTAATCAATGAATAATGTTAAAAAATTAATAATACATCTTAAAATGGAAAGAAAGAATAAAATTGATAACTAATACTAAAATATAATATAGTCTTAATTAAAATATTAGTCTACATAAGTAAAATAACATTAAAAAATTGATAATACATATTAAAAGGAAAATAAAAATAAAAATTAATAATATTAGAATATAATATAGTCCTAATTAGAATATCAGTCTATTTAGGTAAAATATAGGTTATAGGATGAAGTGATAAAGGAAAAACTGAAAAATAAGAAAATAAAAATAAAAATATGAAATTATAAAAGGGGATTATTAATGTGATATTAATTATAAAATATAAAGAGGGTTATATTAATGTAATATTAATCATTAAGTATAAAGGGGGAATACTCATGTAATATCGATCATAAAGTATAGAGGGGAAATATTAATGTAATATCGATTATAAAATATAGAGGTGGAAGAAATGGTACTCAACAAATACAATTTAAAAGGGAGGAGTGTACATATTGAAAAAAATTGGGTAAGGATTTTAAAAGAAAAAACAATGTAGTGGGAAAGGAGGGAAATTGAATTATATTAATGATGAAGTTGATGGATGATGGGTTATCAAGAATGTTTAAGTTTGTAGCTATCTTCACGATTGAAGTTGTTAGATTGTTTTTCAATTTCTAGGGCGTTTCTAATGATGCAAGTAGAGTAATGGGGGGTTGATGCTAAGACTTTGGTGTGATCAAAATAAACGAGATGCTAGGTACTATTAGACTGTTTGGTGATGACCAATTTAGTAGTGTGATTATGAAAGGTATTTGCTATGTGTTCTTTGAGGAAACTTTGGTTAGAGTGGTTGGGTTGGTCAATGTAGGATTTGTCACAAGAGCAAAAGAATTTGGTAAACACCTTGATAAAACAATGAGCTAATTTATCTTTGACACTTTTGTATAATTGTTTGAGGGCTTTGTGAAATTTAAAGTGTTAAGTAAATATCGTATTACAATGGTCAATTTGATATTACACATAGACATTAATAAATTCACTTCAATTTTATGTTATTTTATGATTTTATGCTTTATTACACTTTAGTGTGTTTCTTGGTCTATTCCACATTCATAAAGTGGATTGATTTGACTAGCTTGTAATCCTTTATAAGAATTTTTTCACTTTCTCATTATGAATGCAATCTTGGTGTTATTTAAATTTCATGTTATCATTATATGGTATCAGAGCCCAACATTCTCGAAGCCATATCATGAGTTTCATGCCTTTGAAAAACAAGGTTTCCACTCCTGCGACTTCAATAGTCTAGGTGTCGTAGAATCTATGCGAGTGTAAAGATCTAGAGACTATTTTGATAGAGACGGATTGAGGGATCACCAAATGACACATCAAAGAACCAAAAGAGTTTTGGATCATTAGAAACCATGATCAATTGATTTTTGGTTTTAAAATCCAGATTTATCAGAAATCTGTGTTTTTCAATGATACGTGGCTACTACCACTATTTAGAGTCAATATCCAGATGTTCTTATTCCATGATTTCAAATTGAGGCAGGGAATAATAAGTATTTCCAACATTTTACTCAGTTTCAGTGTCTATTTCTGCATTTGTGACTTTTACCAATGACCTATTTATCCAACATCATTTTGAGGGATAGCTAGAGGTTCTCTAGAAAGAACTATAGTACATGGAAGCAATGCATGTTGTCCATATTTGAGTGTAGGTGCTTGGATACTATTGTCCTAGGTAATGATACTCGACCACAAGTTACGAGTACAGATTGAGACAAGTTTGGTGAGCGTGAAATAGAAGCAACAATGCTACTTAAATTGTCTATGATAGATGTAATGCTTCTCGAGGTCCAGATAGGGAAGGGATACTTCAACAAAGATTTGGAAGCATTTGAAAGAGTTGCATGAGACTTCAGACAAGGGTAGAGACTTCTTCTTGAAGAATATGTGGTTTTCGATCACAATGGATGAGAGTGCATCATTACAGGAGCATCAACTCAACATCAAGGAAATTATAGAACAATTGTCTGCCATTGGTTGGAAGATGGAAGAAGATAACATGGTGGTAATCATGTTGAAAAATCTTACCATGTACTTACAAGAACTTTATTGAGACCCTGAACATCACCATTACAAATGTTGACCTGAAGTTTGATGAACTATGCGATATGCTTTTACAACAAGACAAATGGAAGAAACAATTTGGTAGCAGAGCAACTCAAGACATCTGCTCGGTACATCAATTCAGGTGCATCACGACACTTCACCAACAAGCAGGATTGGTTCACAGAGTTTACTCCTCGTTCCTCCAATGATTCAATGATCTTCAATGGAGGGTAAGAGTACATAGTAGTTGGCAAAGGGAATGTGCAAATTTTCTTTTGAAGGAAAATACTGATTTTTCCTTAATGTGTACTATGTGCCATGTATGGAGCTTAATCTATAGTATTAGTTAATTAGATTACAATACATTTCCCCTAGCTATATTCCAACTTTAGCAATCATAGATGATACATAGTTGATAAAGATACTAATAAAATTATTTCTTTTGGTGTGGAGGATTATGAGAAGTTCAGATTGGTTGACATTGGGTAGGTCAAGGAGCATGCATTGGTAGCCAAGAGTGAATCAAAGATTAGTTCACTTTAGCATCAACGATATGGGTGTCTTGACTTGTCCTACCTATTTTAGTTAGCTTGAGAGAATTTCGTAGATCAGCTTCTTGAAATCCAACAAGAGATTTAGGGTCTATGCAAAGATTTCTAGGCAGGGAAGCAACACTGAGCACCATTTGATGAAGGAAATGATTGGAGAGAATAGGGAGTCCTTCAACTGGTTCATGAAAATGTTTTTGGACCAATGAACATGGCATTTGTCACTGGTCCTGAACATTTCCTTCTGTTTGTTGATGACTATAGTAGGAAAATGTGGGTGTATTTTTTGAAATTGAAATTTGAAGTGTTTAATGAATTTCAAAAGTTTAAAGTATTAGTAGAAAAAGAGTTGGCATGTGACATTACCACTATTAAGTTTTAAAATGGCGGTGAATCACGATCAAAATAATTCAATAAATTTTGTGCTAAACATGGAATCAAAAGACAATTTACTATGCCCTACACTCCACAATATAATGGAGTGGTTGAGAGGTTAAATCATACTATCATAGATACAGATCGATGTATGATGGAGAACATGTGTGTTTCCAACAATTTTTGTGCTGAGGAAATATTCATAATAATATACCTTTTGAATAGATATCCAAGAATGGCGATGAAGTAGAAGACCCCAAAGGAAGCATGGTCTTGGAGGAAGCCCAAAGTTAGTTATCTTAAGGTCTTTGGTTCTACTCCTTATGCCTATATTCCATATGAGAAGAGAACCAAGTTAGACCCTAAGAGAAAGATATTTATGATCACAAGGTACAATGCTAGTCATAAATCCTACATATTGGTTGATGTTGATACCGATCAACTAAGATTCAACATACATGTCGTAGTTGATGAGGAAGACCTTTCTAGACTTCTTCATAGATTGAAATGACAGAACAACAACTTCTACCAGCTAAGGATTTAGGTCTCATGCTTCAGGAAGCTCCACCTAAGAGGGGGGAGGATTCTAAGCATGAGGAGTTTTTGGGATTTGATTTTGATGATATTGGTACATGCACAAGTAGCCCAAATCATGGTGATAATTTTGATGGGGAAGATCCCAAGAAGAGACCCAAGTGGTGGCACAACACCATTTGAGATGTTTGGGTAGGTGAAATGATTGAGGGATGGTAATCGAGAGGTAAGAAAAAAAATCAACTAAACACAATTAACTTTGCTCTTATGGTCAATGTTTAGGAATTATATGAGCCACATGTGTTCGAGGAGGAAAAATCGAGACTTGAATGGGAGATAAGATAAGATAAGACAATTTTATTAATTTCCAACAAAGGACCAAAAAAATAGGTCAATGGGAATAAAATATACAACAAGTATGAGTACAATGTGGGAGTGCAATCACAACTCCTAGATAATGCTGGAAGTAACATAAAGAAATAAACCTAAAGTAGTGTATCCTCAGAAAGTATATAACCATAACAAATGTATGGTGATCCAACATAAAAGTGGGTATGCCCAACTCAAAACTCATAAGTCTCTATCTCTCTCTCTCTCTGGCGATGTAGCTATCAAGGTCTCTCGGGTCAGATGGTTGAGAGCGAGGGAGGCGAACTAGGCACTGGCTTGCTGTTGGAGTCCTTAGGGACTATCGTGGGAGAAGAACACGACAATTGAACATGAAGTCTAATAAAAAATTAGATTTTGGATCTCACAACTCTTCCACTAGGGAAGAAACCCATTGGCTGCAAATGGGTATACAAGGTCAAATACAAGGTAGATGACACACTTAACAAGTACAAGGAACGATTGGTTGCAAAAGGGTTCTCTTAGCGAGAGGGAATTGAGATAGCACATTGTTTCTTTTTAAAAACACGTGACGATGCCCCATATGGAACACACTGGTACACCACTATGACAAAGTCACACCATTATGCATTTTAAAAAAATACAAATTGTGGAGTTGTTTGTTGCGCACCAGTGCTACAAGGGGACAACAACACACTGATATGAATTTTGGAAGAAAAACACAAGACGAAAAACCTGTTTTTTGTGCATCGGTGCTTTCGATCTTCTTTTATATGATGCACACCGTTGTTTTATTTTTTATTTTAAATAACTCTGCAACGGTGCACCATTGTCTATTAACATTGGTGCATTTATATATGGTGGCGCAATGGTGCGTTATAGTATTATAAATGCACCATTAAAAAACATCCACTAAAACATCTTCTCGCACACCTTCGCTAGTGACCTCCGCTATAAACATATTCTTGGGCTATTTTTATAGGGGCTTCTGCAAAAACCTTCGCTACAGGGTCTTTTCCTTGTAGTAAGTACCATGAACTTAATAAATTATGGGGACTACATGCCTCATCAGGCTTACATAACGTACATACACTTTCATTTCAACTTAGGCAATCTAGTCTTTATATAATCATAAGACTAATACCATCATTAATACATTATCCAATGACCATTAAACTTCTTAGGGATGTCATACTTCATGGATTTATTGTATCTACATCTCAATCACACAAAAATTTAATTAAATACCTTTCTTTGCTTACTTCTTTGTTATTTACACTTTCCCTTCTTCATTTCCAATGTTTTGTTGTGTCTTCCTTCAACCACTTCTTTAGTTTTATTTCCTTGCGTCCTTGTTTCTGTCCTTTCCTCTTGCCTCTTTCTTATTTTTTTTCATGCATAGGACTCCTTGTATTTCAAATTCCCTGACATCAGAGTCTATGTATTATTTTTCCTTGATGTGGATTCCTTTTGAACCCTTTCCCTGACTATCCATAGTCATTCTGCTCTCTTCCTCTGTGATATTTTCCACACTCACTGTCAACTGTAAATAACCTTTCCTCTGTAGCAAACCTCCACACTTGCTACTCAATACCTCACCAAGCTTCTCTCTTAGACTTGGCCTTTTGGTATTCTTGGTTCCTTCCACTAGAACCTTCTGAGCTTCCTATGCTCTTCAACTACCATAGCTACACATGCTTCTGCACTTTCTCACTTCCTCTCAAGAGATTCACTTGCTCTTTTCTCTAGACAAATCTACCCACATTTGAAACTGTGGAGCTATCTCAACAACTTCTATGCAACTGCAACTGGAATTTTTTCTTCTTTCTATTACAATTTTGTTTTTCTGTATGGTTCTTCCACAAATATCCTTGTCTCTTGAAGTCTGCATCCTTTATCTCTCTACATAAATCTTCTTTTTCTTGAATTCCTCTGTCATGGAGTCATCATCATATTCTATTTTCATCGGTCATATTCTTGATTATCCTGAATATTCCATTGCATTACCTACATAAAATAGTTCCTTGTAGATGGGATGTCTTCCATCAACAATACCCCTACAATCTTGTTCATTCACATGCAAGTACATGCTTACAAAACATGTTTCTGGTTGGGTTGTACAATGCCCAACAAAGAAACCTATGACCTTGGTTTGGAAAACTTAATTGACACACCAATGACATGACTAAAACTTCACTTAAACTTTACTTTGACTCCACTCTCAATATGATTTCACCTTATTACATGACTTAATATAATTTGTTAGGGTGTTGGGTAACACTGACCATGAACCCTTCTTGATGACTTGACTCAAACTTCCTTCTAATTTGACTTTGAATTTTTACATCAACATGCAAACCTTTTTTTTTTCTATTGTGGTTTACAACGTGAAGCTCGCTACGTCCACGGTAATCCCCCTGAAATCCATATAACATAGGAGGGTCAAGTATTTCGAGAATAATTGGCTCACAAGGAGCAACATGTTGCATAAATGAGACTCGAACCTGAGTGGGGAGGAGAAAAATCGCCACCCCAACCAATTGAGCTACAACCACTTGAACACATGTAAACCTTTTACATTTTCCATGACTTTAATTTGCCTTTGACATTGGCTTGGATGGACTCATTTTTTTTTTCTCTTGTGGTTCACGACGCAAAGCTCTCTACATCCATGGTAATCCCCCCCGAAATCCGGAGAACATAGGTGGGTCAAGTATTTCGAGAATATTTGGCTCACAAGGAGAAACATGTCACATAGATGAGACTCAAACCTGGGTGGGGAGGAGAAAAATCCCCACCCCAACCAATTGAGCTAGAACCACTTGACAGTGAGAATTTGGATGAATGGATTACACCAATAATCTCACAAATTTTTGTGACTTATCTTACATAGTCACTTCTCAACTTATCATAACATAAATTTTTCTTTAATGTAACTAGACTTTAAATCCATTTAAAATTTCCACTTCAACTTAACTTGGACTCCAAAGAATAACTTAATTTTCTAAACCAAAATACTCACAACATGACTTTGACCAAAACCTTATACTCTCTTGTCTTTGTTTTTCACAAGAATTTTCTTGATTAACCATCTCCCTTTTTGTTTCATATAACTTCTTTAAAAAATTTCACTATAAACAAGACTTTGCTATACAACATAATCATCATGCTATGCAATAATAGAGGCTTTACTAATAACTTGAAGAATGGATCAGAAATTTTAGAGACATTGGAGCATTACCTGTCTCCAATTGACTTACTTCTAAATTATTTTAAGCACTCGAATCTATCATTGCATAAGGTCTGGTCTCTTCATTAAAGGTTGTGCACTTAAATCTTCTCCTTTATAACTTCTCTACTTAGAGAACATTTTTTTATATCATAAGAAAACACTTTGATCTACGTAATAGTTTTTCCCTCTTCCTTTATACTTATTACATTACCATGCTTCCTCTTTTCGATGCAAAGAATAAATTATTCGAATTGCAAATGTAGGATATGAACTCAATACCTTTATGTTTATAATGTTGTTCCACTAACCATGTACTTCAACGATTACTTCCAACCATTGAAGATGTTGTCCACATTTCTTTAATTAGTCTTCAATGTTTTTCTTGCACAAAACTGTAGGAAACTTTATAAAGGCCAAAGTGGCCAAAAGCACCAACACACAAGGGTAACAACAAGGTAGTATGGCCAACTACTTCACCAAAACTTAAATTATAGGCACCATTGATTTCAATATTAATATGACGAACTACTTATAGGCACCATTGATTTCAATATTAATATGACCAACTACTTCACCAAAACTTAAATGATAGGCACCATTGCTTTCGATATTCCCCTCTATACTGAGACTGGTATATTAGCTTAATAATGGCTCCAAGAAAATTGCAGATGGGCTTTAATGGGTAAGAACGTGCAAACATCTACTTTGTCTAACCATTGAACATATTTGAAACACAATTGATAATATTGTTGTATAAATACTAGGAGATCCAATTATGTCGACGAGCTTTGGAGTGCATTTCACCTTCTTTGTCAATGCTACATGTCTATACTCCTTGTGTGATTTGCCTCATTTGTCACACGTTATTGACCACAACATTCTGGGTGCAATTTTGTTTCTCCTTATGAATGTTACATGGCCACAACAATTAAATCAATGTGCCCAATATTACATGCCTGCGTTTTGTCCTCTTCAGACCTCCACTTGCACATGGATAAGTTCACTTGAGAATATGGAACCTTTTATAGTGGGCATGCCTTACAGAATCAACTTCTCTTGTCACTTTGAAAATGCTTGCTTCTTGCTGGTGATATATGCTTCTTAGATGCTGGCTCCTCCTCACACAATGATCTCTCACAAATAGTGGCTCAATAGGAAGATGACAACTAGATTCCTCCTCTCACAATAACAAGGAGCAACCCTCTTCTCATGTTTTCTCATAGAGACATCGACCAATCCTCTTCATATAGACAAAAATCGGTGCCAACACTTCCAAAAATTTCACTAGAAATTATTTTAACATCCACGAGGCTAACAATAGCTTATGGGACATATTGCCTCACACACTGATTTCTGCATTTCAACCCTTTTCCTGTTCAACTTGATGATGAACACCCCCAATTTCTCCACAGTCCCCTCGCTGAATAAAGTATCCCAAGAGCTATCTTTCAAGATACTTACATAGCTGTACCTAATGTCTTTGAAGGATTCACACTGTAAAATGATTTTATTTTATTTTTCCTGTTTCCACTTTTTTGGATGTGGAAAACATACACACCCTTTCTTCCCAAGATTCCTTTGGTCTTTTCTAGTGCTTGGTTTCACAATGGAGTTGATGGGAATTGGTTCTTAATTGAGAAATAATCATTTTGGCTCTCCAAGATATATTGGCCCCTATGTACGCTTTTTGATGATGATTGAAAGTGGGGTTAAACTCTTTAATATAATGCTCTTTCTTTCTCCCTATCCCTTTATCCCAAGTTCGCTTGTATAACCTATTGATAACAAAATCCTTTATCTCTTTACTGTTTATAGGGAACTTGTTCAAGTAAATATCCCATTTACTAAGCCATTTACTATTTTTCCACATCCACGTCTTCTTTCTTTTGCACAATATGTCATTGAAGACAACCTTAGGCCCAACTACAAAACTGTCTTTCCACGCTCTGATATCAAATGATGATATTGGAGTCACAACTGAATAAAATCACACATACTCTATTCTATGCAAAGCAATGGATGAGAAATATGCTCTAATCCCCCCTAAGTGAAATTTTAATTATTAAACCATTCCTATCTCTATTTAGTGTAAAAACGGTCCCTATTATAACAACATGGGACCAGAAAAACTATTACATATTTAGATGGTTGGTTCAAACCATCTCCACAACTATCTCCACAACTTCCTCCACAATATCTCCATGAATCTCTTAACTCGTCTTCATATCCCTAATATCCCTCATTTCTCCTCATCTCTCACTCTCATGTAGACTTTCTAGAATTACTCTACATCATTACAATTTTCATCATTTCGTTCATTAAACATTACAAATAAGAATTATTCCTTCATGTTCCCCTCTAAATGAGAAATCTTCATTAAATTGGTCCCTTTTCCATCTTCTAGATTCTTTGCCTTCATCTTCGTCTTCTGTCTTCCACGATATTTGGTATCTTCCTTCTTCATATTCGATCTTCTTTCTCTTTCACCTCAAACATAAAAATTATTGAAGTCCATATAAAAAAGTAACCATCCACCGGAATACATGGGTCAACAACCGTTGTATTCGTCGGTTCACTAGGAATCTATTTATCGTACATGGTTCATCAACCATATTTATGTCATCATATGCATACTTGTACCTTTATTCCCATTGAATAACCATCATCATCATCCCCATTTTGGGTCTTTGACATACCCATATCCATGCTCTCGATGCTCCTACATCAAAGACCTATTCTAATTCTTCATTTTTTATTTTCTCTTCTTGAAATATTTTTTCCATGTATCGAGTTGTCTTGGTTTGAGATATATATTTTGAAACTATATTACTTTTCCCTCGTCTATATTTTTTAACCCATGAAAAACCAAGAACTTCTTGTACATCCTCTATGTCTTCACTTGTAGGATTCATTGTTTTGTCAGCTGCATTGTTTAATCTTGCATCTATAGAAATTTGCAAGAAATCTCTTGTAACAACCTTTGTAGTCTCTTGCTCCTTAAAGTCATTTTCCATTAAGAATTTGTTCTATTCAATTCCTTTCTTATGAAATTCATTCTTGACAATGATTTTGACAAGGCCATGATGGTAAATAGACTTATTAACGTTGTTTTTTGTTTCTGGATGGTTTTTGACATCTTACTTAGATATTTGAGCAAGTAATAAGGCATGTTTAATGGATTATATCCCTGAAGATGCAGTAAAATCCTAACATGTTAGAGATAAATAAAACCAAAATGTCCCTCACATGTTATGTACTTTTGAACTAAAAAGATTAGGTCTTTCCTAGGTACCCCTGCAACCCAATTGGGTTTTTGCCTATTTCTAATTAGGAAAGGGGTCCAAAATTTAGCATCAATAACTTTATTCTTGAACCACTTTTCACCCGTTTTAGGAAGCCCTAACATTTGAGATAATGTATTTTTTAGAGAGATGTATGGTTAAGTTTCCTACCTCTACATGTTCACCATTGAAAGTATGAGAAAATTCCATGGTCATGTCTTCAATATGCCCAGTAAATTTCTCAGAAAAATACCTCCAACCTGCCTTCTCCAATATCACCAAACATCAAGGATGCATGCCAATTAAATACACTCCATAAGGCTCAACACATACTGCCATTTTCTTGTTGTAACCCTCCCTGGTACTTGGCTTCAAAATTCTTTTAACAATGTGTCAGGTACTTCCTATCCTCTGTTCCAAAATTTTGGTTCTTATGCTTATCAAAGACTTGTCTAGCTTGGGAATATCTACTTGTGATTGCAATCATTGATTTTGTGGTGTAATCAGTGGGGTGGCAGGTTATGAATACAGGTTCATCCAAGTGTACACAACATTTTGACAAATGATTTTGAGTTAAGGCCACACAATGGGTAATGAGTGAATATGAAAGGTTTTGAGTGTTTGTAATGGTCGTGAAAATCATGTTAAACGTAGGTTGGTATAGGAATAAGCCATAGAAATGATAATACCATAAGAACTAACCACTTTGATATCTAATTAAAAAAATAAAATATTATTTCTGCATCGAATGTTTAACCTTAGTCTTTAGAAACATATCCCATTTGCAATTACTCATTGATCTTCTCAATGTTTTGATAATTTATAACTTCATATATGTGTTTCAATAACTCATTTGACACCCTATCATGGAAACAAAAACTTTTGTGAGGTAAAATTATTTGTTTAAAACTTTAAACTATAATTTAATTAGTAATTACAAAATTACATTGAATTTTGTAATCACTAATATCAACAACATTTTATTGAACTAGAAATTATTAACTTCATTATGGAATAATTTGAAAACGTAGTATTAATACGTAGATGAACAAATTGATTTTATTGTAATGTTCAAAAACCTATTTAAAGTATTTTTTTATAGATTTTTAAAAGATAATATAAAAACTTTGAAGTTTTATGGAACCAAYTTATTAAAATTTCGAAAAGGCTCCATTTATTTACCAAGGAAAATGAAGAAAATAGAGGGAGGTTGTGTAGTAGTCACAAAAAACAACAAAAAGAATATCGACCATGGACAAATATMAAATTTTTTCACCAGGAGTAGCAGGGTCGTCAAATTTCCTCTCRATCGACGTATTGTTCAAAAAYTAAGTCCATAGTCTTAAGAATGTTTCTCATAGATGGAGGGTCAAACATGTAGTTTGTTGAGCACTGCCTCGACCATGCCACACTCAACTCTACATCAACACAACCAAATTATGGTGTGGAACAATTCAAAACTGACCCTAAAATACTTAGCTTACCAACCATCACGACTACATATTTTTGAAGAGTTAGAAAGGCATACTGGCATTGAGTTTCTAGTTCCTCCATAAGTATTGGAAGAAGATCCAACCATTATAATTCCTCTCACATATGTAGAGACAGAAGACGAAAATGAGCCTAAGCTATACATCATACAATTTGTGGATAATCTAGAGAATCAAGTGGGGTCCCTTGTAAAGCGAACTCTCCTTCACATGGATAAATTCACTTGAGAATATGGAACCTTTTACAATGGCTGCGACTTACATAATAAACTTCTCTTGTCACTTTGACAATGGTTTCTTCTTGCTGGTGATGTCTCCTTCTTAGACAGTGGCTCCTCCTCACACATTGATCTCTCACAAATAGTAGCTCAACAGGAATATGACAACTAGATTCCTCCTCTCACAACAACAATGAGCAATCCTCTTCTCATATTTTCTCACAAAGACATTAACCAATCCTCTTCATATAGACAGACATTGGTGCCAACACTTACATAAATTTCACTTTAATGATGGAAAAAATTTCTACACGAAAAAACTCTCACGCCTTTCTGCGCTCTGATACCAAATGATGATATCAGAGTCACAACTAAAATTAAAACAAACATACTCTATTCAATGCAAAGCAAGGGACGATAAATATTCTCTAATTCCCCCGAAGGAAGAGTTTATCATCAAACCATTCCTATCACTATTTAGTGTATAAATGGTCCCTTTTATAACAATAGGGGACTATAACAACTATTATATAATTAGATGGTTGGTTCAAACCATCTCCATAACTATGTCCACAAATTCCTCCACAATATCTCCATGAATCTCTCAACTCATTTTCATTTCCCTAAAACCCCTCACTTCTCCTTATCTCTCACTCTCACATAGACTTTCTAGAATTAGTCTACATCATTACAATTTTCATCATTTCATTCATTAAACATTAAAAATAAGAATTATTCCTTCATGTTCCCCTCTAAATGAGAAATCTTCATTAAATTGACCCCTTTTCCATCTTCTAGGTTCTTTGCCTTTATCTTTGTCTTCGGTCTTCCACGATGTTCGATATATTCCTTCTTCATCTTCGATGTTCTTCCTCTTGCACTTGCAAACATAAAAATTATTGAATTCCATATAAAAAAGTAACCATCTTCCAGAATACATGGGTCACCAACCATTGTATCCGCCGGTGCACTAGAAAACTCTTTGTCGTACATGGTTCATCAACCATATTTCCATCATGATTTTCATACCTGTAGCTTTATTCCCCTTGCATCACCATCATCATCATCCTCATCTTGGATCTTTGACATACTCGTAGCCATGCTCTCGATGCTCCTGCATCAGAGACATGTTCTAATTCTTCATTTTTTCTTTTCTCTTCTTGAAATTTGTTTTCCATGTATCGAGTTGTCCTGGTTTGAGATATATATTTTGCAACTGTATTAATTTTCCCTCATATATATTTTTTAACCCATGAAATAAAAAGAACTTCTTGTACATCCTCTGTGTCTTCACTTATAGGATTCATTGTTTTTTTAGTTGCATTGTCTATTCTTACATCTGTAGAGATTTGCAAGAAATCCTTGTAACAACCTTTGTAGTCTCTTTCTCCTTAAAGCCATTTTACATTAATAGTGTGTTCCATTCAACTCCTTGCTTATGAAATTCATTCTTGACAATGATTTTGAAGAGGCCATGATGGTAAAGAGACTTATTAACATTTTGTTTTTTGTTTCTAGATGGTTTTTGACATCTTACTTAGATATTTGAGAAAGTGATAAGGAATGTTTAGTGGATTATCTCCCTAAAGATGCAATAAAATCCTAAAGTGATAGAGATAAATCAAAACAAAATGTTCCTCACAAGTTATGTACTTTTGAGCTAAAAATACCAGGTCTTTCCATGGATCTTTAAGCCATGCCCTCGATACCCCTGCAACCCAATTGGGTTTTTGCCTATTTATGATTAGTAAAGGGGTCCATGCTTTAGCATCAATAACTTTATTCTTGAACCACTTTTCACCTGTTTGAGGAAGCCCTAACATATGAGATAATGAATTTTCAAATATATGTATGGTTAAGTTTCCTATCTTTGCACATTTACCATCGAAAGTATGAGAAAATGCCATGGTCATGTCTTCAATATACCCAGTAAATTTCTCGGAACACTACCTCCATCCTGCCTCTCCAATATCACCAAACATTAAGGATGAATTCCAATTAAATCCACTCCATAAGGCTCGACACACACTGCCATTTTCTTGTTGAAACCCTCCCTGGTACTTGGCTTCAATATTATTTTAACTCTGTGTCAGGGACTTTCTATCCTCTATTTCCAAGTTCTGGTTTTTATGCTTATAAGAGACTTGTATAGCTTGGGAATATCTACCTGTGATTGCAATCACTTATTTTGTGGTGTAATCAGTGAGATGGGAGGTTATGAATATAGGTTCATCCAAGTGTATGTTGAGGAAAACGTATGAAGAACCTTACTCAAGCATTTTCAGATCTTACTGGGCTAATGAAAGATAGTTGGGAATGTTACCTAGGGTTTATAGCCTTAGAATAAAAGAAACAATCACTTAATCCACATGTATTAATTACAAGGGACCAAGGCCATTTTTATATATTATATGTAATTGTGCAAAGAAATAAACTAAGAAGAAATTACATGAGTATGTACATGGATATTAAAGAGAAATATGAACCAAATCATTAAAAATACATATGTGAGACTGAAATCAGAAGTTTGATTTTTATATTGATTTCATTCTGAGATACACAGTTGAATTCTCTTTACAAACCCCTGCGAGGGTAGGGACCAAAGTCATATTTAGAAGCCTCTGATGGGAACCATACAAAAAGACTCTGGCAAAAAAATAAAATTGAAGCTAAAGCTATGGATGATCTTGCCACAAAATGTTGTCACTTGACTCTGCAAAATATTCTTTATCAGTCATGAAATTTAATTCATAAATAGACAATAACACACAGACTTCCAAAGATAAATCATACACCTTTAAAACAAGTTCTGAAATATATGATTCAATTTTGAATCTTTCTTCCTTCAATATGACCCTGATGTCATCAAGATGTTTAATCCTTCTAGTAAACTCATAATGAATGGAAAATGTAAGTATCTCACAAGTATATATCAAACCTTATGGCTAAAGTTCTCCCTCTATTATCTATTTTTCTTGTCTCTTCATTTGATTGAGATTTTATTCCTTCTCAATAAGTTATGGTAGTTCAACTACCTTTCTTTAGTTAATCTTAATTAGATTTACTAATTAGTTGAGACAAATAAATAATAATATATATAAATAAGGGTCTAATTAAACAATAAATAAAAAGGTGGGACCCTTTATGACTCTCGTTTCAATTTATTTTAATAGTCATCAAAACATGAAGTATAAAACTCCAAACATTTGATTCAAAAATCCTCCTTGTAACTCCCATTCTTATATTCATGATCAAATATTTTAATATCAACAAAATATAACATGACTATCTCCAAAAAAAAATGGCATTATATCCATGTTGTCCAAAACATTGTTTAAACATGTATTTTATGTCCAAAACATTGTCAAAATAAAAAATATTTTCCTCAATAGAAAA
>SNQJ01S0078478.1:52226-63431 GCA_010110895.2 Picea sitchensis
GACTGGGTCGAAACCTCATAATAAACTGGTGCTCATTGTTTATTTTAATTTAACATCATATAACTTCAAAATTGACCAAGCCCCCATGGGTACATAACAAATGAGCCAAGACTTCATGCATATAACCTGTCTTCCCCACTATCGGGTTAATCACTATAACCCATATCAAGACTAGTGTTTGAATCTTACGGATTTCCATACACAAGATAAAAGAACCGAGGTCTGGGAATGAAAAGGTGAAACATTCATATTTGCAAAAAAGAATTTACGCATTTATTTCCACAACAGACTTTCCACAGACCTCATATGGTGGCTGCAAGGAAAATACGCTTATCTATTCACAACAATTGAAAGATAATTTAAAGGAGTTGTGAATCATTCAAAGAATGAGTAAAGGGTTATGGCGTTATGAAAAAAAAGACAACTGTTCTTTTATTTCTCAGAAAAAACCATTGAATTTTAATGACCAGAGATGAGTGAAACCAAAAAAATATTTTCCAACAGTCATATCAACATAAGAAACACTCATTCTGGGTGCAACATAGTAGCATAATCCATACATAAAGGAATTTCGAACATTATTCTTAGCTTGGAAAATTTAAATGCCAACATAGAGGAAAATCCATATAAATGAAATTTTCATAGCCGCGATAACCACACACATCCATTATAAAATTTGGAAATCAAACATAGTTTGTAAGCAAACTAAGAGACAACATCATTATTTTATTCCAAGCAGAGCTATAGTTCGTGAATGGAGAGGTAAGAGCCAACATACCTGTATGGAGAATGCCAGAAAACCAACAAGCACCACTATGCTTTCCAAGGCCGAGAAAAATGAAGGCAACACCAACCAAAGAAACCAACACAAATGTGAACCAAGTGAGTGTGGCGACCTCAAGGTAGGGTTAGAATGACGTGCATTAATTGCGCGTCGTTTCTCACATTAATTTCCATCAACTAGAGCCAAGTACGAGCGCACCCAACACATCCATCACATAGTCCACTATGTTTTCCACATAACATTTCAATACAAAAATTGAATTTTCCTCTTTTCATTAAGCTCATAAGTTTTATATGCATACTCGACACTAAGTACCAAATACATCTCATGTCCCAAATTCTTTGATAGGGAAGGATTGCCATCTCATAAAACTTAACAATTTTCCATGGTAATAACAAGAATATCATAAGTGCAATATTCCATAACTATATATGGCCCATGATTGGAGTTTGAATCAACAAGTCAAAATATATGTGTAGCAAGAATAAACCAAGATTCTTGTTAAAACAATATTTTTCCCCTTTCCTTTTTAAATTAAATTGCCAATACACCCCATCATTCATCCAAAAAGTGGTTTCAAATTTCAAACTGTAGAGTCATGTTTGTAAGGTAGTCATGAGCACAATCAAATAAAAGTTCCTTTCATTATTATTCACATAATGGGTTCCCACCTATTTAGTATATTATTAAATATATATAAGTAATAAGGCATTGCAACCCATTTGCAGGCAGGAATTCCATGTTACGCTTCTGGGTGTCAACAAGCTGGTGACTCCATAGGGAAATCTGTTCCCAACTGATTTAGAACTCTGAATGTTTGGTCTCAGAGACCAATAGAAGTAATCAAAAAATGCTAAAAGGAATAGTTATGAAACATGGGGAAAAAAGATGGTTTAATGGAAATAATGAGACCGGACTTTGTGGAATAACTTATGAAAAGTGATATGTATGAGGGGAGTTGGTCATGTATGCATAACAATAAAACAATACATAACATATAATTATTTTTAGACTTCCAAGGATAATGCTTCTGATATGATATTGAATCTCATGATGGAGGGAAAAAGGGGATAGGAGAAACAAGGAAGAAGACAAAATCAACTATCCTACACCAATATTGAAAGCAAAGAGCTATTTCAACAATGTCTGGAAGGGGGACATCATGAAAAATATGTGTATCTTATTTTTCATCGATTAACAATACTTACATAATGACATTTTTATGGAAAAACTGATTCAGCCTTTATTTTTGATGATTACGAGAAACAAACAACATAAATTAAAAAAAACTCAACAAACCAAAGAAAAAAAGGAAAACAGTAAGAAAAAATATTATATACAACAATATTGTTTACACAACTGTTACTGATCAAGATGGTTCCACATAATGTTTCAAGTGAGAACCATTAGTATTTTAAGAGAACAATCACTCCTCCAAATCCTTTAGAAGGTATGAGTTTGTGCCTAGGATAAAAGCGATTTTGAAAGGACCTATCCATAATTTTTGGAATTTAGAATGTCTCACTCTTTCGGCATGGGTTGAGTCCCATAGTAGAACTTTGTCATCAATATTGAATTTAGCAGCCTTTGCTCATTTGTTAAAATATTTTTTCACTGTTTGTTGCCTTCTTTTTAGGTTCTCCAAGGCAACATTTCTTTGTTCTTCCAGGGATACCAATGCATTTATCCTTTGGGGAACATTAGAAGAATTTAATTCTTCAACATGTAACATCAACCATAAGGAGGAAAGATCTAGTTCAGTAGGCAAAATAACCTCTTGTCCATATACAATATGAAAGTGAGTAAAACTTGTACTTTCCTTGGTGGTTGTACGGTCTGCCCAGAGAGCATAAGTGAGAAGCGTGTGCCACTGGCAGGGTTTGTCTTCTATGATTCTCTTTACGATCCTAACCAGATTCTTGTTAGTGGACTCTACTTTCCCATTTCCCTGAGGGTAATAAGAAAATGAAATAAAATGTTTGACACTTAATTTAGCCAAAAATTGGGTCAATTTTGCAGAAATGAAGGCTGAGTTATTGTCCGTAATGATCTCTAATGAGATGTCGAATCTGGAAAAGATGTTAGATTCTAGGAAAGAAATTACCTTCTCATCCTGTGCGTGTCTAAGAGGGACAACCTCAGTCCACTTAGTAAAGTAATCAATGGCTGTCAAAATAAAGATATGCTTTGGAGAAGATGGAGGATTGACATAACCAATAAATTCTAGACCCCATTTAGAAAAAGGGAAATCCAAGAGGACAGGTTGTAAGGGAATGGCAGAAAGGTGTTCTTTCCCAACAAAATTTTGGCACTTATCAAAAGATCTTGAGAATTTATATGAATCGTGGAATATCGAAGGCCAATAGTAACCATTTCTTATGATCTTAAAAGCARTAKCCTTCGTAGAAAAATGGCCACTGATGTGAATGACATAAATTGATGATCCATGGATTTCGTGTAACAATTTTTGTGCTTCTTCATCATTTACACATCGAAGTAACAGACCATCAAAAAATCTCCTAAAAAAAACTCTCCTAAAATGATATACTTGGAATATTCAAGGCAGAGTCTCCTTCTCTGGTGAGGATCCAACTCATTTGGACACTTTTGATACTGCAAATAATACACCATATTTGTATACCAAGGATGTTTGGATATAAAAAGATTTTTATTTTGAATATAAAACAGAGATGAAAGAGGATTATCTTGATCGTCAAGTTATTCACTTGGTTTAAGGTGCTGAGATAAGTGAAGGGTTGAGTCTCTTCCCTTGATTTTCTTCGAAGTCATGATCGTCAAATCATGCTAATGAATTTTGGAAAGCTAGTGTGCAAGTTTTCCTGAAAGATAAGTTTGTGAAAGAAGAAACTTGACAGCATACAAAGGGACTTTTACCTGCGTATTTTTTTGCAAAATAAAATGGAGAAATTTTTGTATAGCCTTGACAAGAGAAAAATCATATTTATCAATATAAGAGTATTTGATTTCATCATCTGATAAAATTTGGCTCATGTAAGCTACATGTTTTTCATTGTTTTGGTTATCACTTTGTAAGAGGATATCAAAAATTGCTTCCTTGGTAACATTGGTATATATGATAAAGTCTTTTTCAAAATCTGGTTTCTCTAGAACCGACGTGGAGTTGATTGCTTTATTAATCCTAAGGAAATAATTCTCGACATCATCCATCCAAGAAAAGGAACGATCATGTTTCAAAATATTATGGATTGGTTTAACCATGACAACAAAATCATGAACAAACCTATATACAAAATTAATAATTCCCATGAAAACTTGAACTTCTTTCTTGGAGGTGGGGGAAGGAAGGTTTATAATGGCGGTAATCCTCTCAGGATCTATTCTTATCCCTGAATCAAAAAAATATGACCGAGGAGTTTTCCCTTCGTGACACTGAAAATATATTTGGAAAGATTTAAAGAAATGCCAAATTTTCTGCAACGCATGAGAACTTTTCTAAGATGACTAAAGTGATCCAACTGGTTCTTAGAATGAACAATCAAATAATCAACATCAGCTTGGATAGTATTACCAATTAGATCATCAAAATCTATCTTCATAGCTCTTTGAAAAGTGGCACCTCCATTAGACAAGCGAAAAGGCATGCATTCATAAGAAAATGGGCCCCAACGTGTGGTAAATGTGGTTTTATACCTATCAATCCTTTTTACCTTGATTTGATTATACCCAGAAAAACCATCAAGTAAGGAAATCATTTTTGACCCTACAACCTATTGTAAAATCATTTCCATATTAGGAAGCGGAAAATGGTCTTTGACACTCGCTCTATTCGAAGCGTGAAAATCGACACATAATATGATCTGGCCAATAGTTTTCCAAACAGGGACTAGATTTGAAACCCACTCATAATACTTAACTAGAAATATTATATTAGCTTTCAACAATTTTTCCAACTCTTTTCGAATATTAGCTTCGAGCACAGGGTTAATAGGTCTTTATTTTTGCCTAACTAGTTTTACCCCTTCCTTGATAGGAATTTCATGCTGTATGAGAGAAAGATCAAAACCACAAATATCCTCATATGACCATGCAAAAACATCTTGAAATTCATAGAGTAATTATGTGAATTTTGCTTTTTATTCATCAAAACATTGGGCACCTAATTTAATGATCTTTGGAGATTCAGATGTCCCAATATTCAAGGAAATTGTATCACCAAATTTCCTTTTCGACTCCTCTTCCTTATGTGTTTCTTTGTTTCCTACATCACTTGACGAATATGAAATTTCGAGAGGAGTCAAGACTTTAGGAAATTTTGCATCTTCAATAGATATAATTTCTTTGGGCTTAAATGGTTCATTTTATATGAAAGCACAAATKCCTTCATCACTTGGGAAAACCTTTCATGATTCTATGTTATCAGGGATGTGAGGACGATATAGAGATTAAAATGTACAATCATGTATTTGGGGTAAAAGTTGTTGGGTAGCGGATGCTACAAAAACAACTAACCTATCAACCATTGAATTCAGTTCCCTCTTAACATGAGTGATGTTAAATGATAACATATTTGAAATGAGCATCCAAATATATTGAGTATAATTTTTAAGTAACTTGTTGCTTGGTGAATAAATATTACGCACCAAATTCACAACAAGTTCAGAATCACCAAAAATTGTAAGGTAGCCACAACCAAGGTTATATGCATTTTCTATGCCTAACAATAAGGCCTCAAAATACGTGACATTGTTTGTGCAAGCAAATTCTAACCTATAAGAGAAATTGTGTATTTTACTTATAGGAGAATATAGAATGATACCCGCTCCATAACCTTCGTTTGAACATGGGCCATCGAAATGCATGTGCCACATGCCATCATCAAAATGAATTGGTTTAAGCATAGTGTCACCCTCACCAGAAAATATAGATTACAATCCCAAATATTCTTCGAGATAATTTACATTAGGTTGGGGAACACTCTCTATATATGGTGAAATTCTTCCTTCCCTAAGGAATATAATGTTCTTTTCGTTCTGAGGGACAGACAAWTGTGTTCCATAAATTGAAAGGTATCCACCAGTTAAGGCTTGCCAATCTCTTCCTAAAATAATTGAATAGTTACTCACCGACATATCAATTACTTGGATGTTGAGGGTTTTTCTTATCTCGGGATGTGCACACAAAACTAAGGTTACATCCTTGATTTCTCCTATAGTTGATTGCTACAAATTGTTATAAGAGAGCATGCTTATAGAATATTCGTTAGTACATGATAAGCCAAGCTCTCCAATGATAATTTTAGACATTACACTTGGACCAGACCCACCATCAATTAGACAACAATGAGCTATTTTATCCATGATTTTTACAGAGATATAAAAGGTTTTTTTTTTACGGGATTCCTAAAATTATTTACACCTATCCTATTTAAAGTTGAGTCCTCTTCCTTTGACTCTTCAAATAGATTGGATATGGTAGAAATATTACCTTCCATAAAGTTTTTAAGATGCTTATGTTGTTCTGGGATGAAAACCATGTACAAAAGAGTAGCATCGACTTTGATATTAGCCAATTGATTAAGGATATTATACTTTGAATAGGGAAGAGGGGAAGACACTCCTTGATTATCCGAAGTTATGAAAACTTGTGTATCAGTACTTTGAGAAAATGAGCTTGGAGTGGATGAAGTGTGGGGAAGATCATATTTACCCTTGCCAGTGTAAGATTTTATCCTGGTATTAATTACCATAAAATCTTTTAGTTCAATCCAATCTAAAATGATGATCGTGTTATTGAGCCTTTTTCCAAAGATATTATCTCTATCATTTTTCTTAACTTCGTAAGTACTTTCTTCATGATTTTCTTCATAGAAGTTACACCAACTGCGAGCCATTATGGCCTTTGGCTGAAATTATTTTTCATTAGTATTCCTAAAAGGCTCTAAGGAAGAAGAATATTCCCTAGGGGCAGAGGAAGATGCATTTCCTTTTCACTCGTAGGCTATCATCCTATTATTCATATCTTGCACGAGTTGTAAGAGGGAAGACATATCTATTTTCTTGACCAAGTCTCCCTTAGGGAGACCAGTTCTTTCAAGTTTCTCCTCATATTCTAGGCAAGTATGAAGAGCGAAAATAATATTGTCAATAGCCTTCTCTTCAAGTCTACGACGATAAGGAGAAGGTAATGCATTATAATAATGTGTGAAAGCCGCCTGGTTTTGAGGACATATTAGTTCAGGGATTTGATTATATAATTTGGTGAAGTGAAAGTTAAAATATTTAATGGTCTCACCATCCTTATAGGAAATATTATTGTATTTCCTTAACTGCTCATCTAGACTCTTGGGCTGTCCATAAGTGGACTTGAACCAATAAGCCAATTCTTCCCAAGTGGAAAGGATTTTGGGAGGGAGGTCAAAAAATTTGCTGCATCTTTCCCTTCAAGAGAGTTGACAAATAAAGACATGCATGTGTCATTATCATTTAGTAATGGTGCCATTTCCCGAAAACCTAGGGAAATGGTCTTTTAATTTTGGTAAAGGGTGATTGGATGGTGCGATATTCAAGGGAGAAAATACATGCCACGGAGTGGTCGTAGCATATTCCTCAAATTGGAAAATTCCATACTTCTTTATAACTTTAGCAGGATTGGTAGTAGATTGAATAGGGGTTTGATGACTGTAGATACTACCAATTACTAATGCAGAAAGTTGCAAGGAGGAGGCACCTCTGGTGCCACTACCACTATCGGAAAATGTCATATTGAAGGTGATAGGTATAGGTGATAAAGGTGAAATGGAACAATCATATAAAGTTCACCTAAGAGCACTTTCTTGTGTTGATAAGACAATTTTCCTCCTTCCTAATTAAAAAATAGGAGTAGCTTCAGGGGACAACTCTCTTCTCCTTCGAGAGATGCGAGGATTAAAGGATATGAAAAGAAAGAACAAAGAGGTAGGAAAAGGGAGGTTACTATTGATTTTTGGGATGCCTTTGCCTAGCTTCTCAACGTTCATGAATATTTATGTCCCTTTCAATTATTTCCCAAGTTTGTTCAAGTTCAACATGAGTACTAGCAATTTCTAAAATAATGTTGAGTAAAGTTAATGCGATGTTGGTTTGGTCATCAAGACTGTTTCCAATATTGGGTTGTCTTGCAACAGGTCTTTTCATGGAAAAGTTAGTCAAAGAGTAATCCGATGAAACAAAAAAATAAAATACAATTGTGATACAATCAACCAGGGAGATATGGAAGATTTCCCTAGTATGGTCGCCAAATAAATGTTGAGGAAAAGGTATGAAGAACCTTACTCAAACCTTTTCAGATCTTCCTGGGATAAGGAAAGATAGTTGGGAATGTTACCCAGGGTTTATAGCCTTAGAATAAAATAAACAATCACTTAATCCATAGGTATTAATTACAAGGGACCAAGGATGGTTTTTTATATATTATATGTAACTATGCAAATAAATAAACTAAAAAGAAATTACATGAGTATGTACATGGAGATAAAAGAGAAATATGAACCAAATCATCAAAAATACATATGTGAGATTGAAATCATAAGTCTGATTTTTATATTGATTTCATTCTGAGATACAAAGCTGAATTCTCTTTACAAACCTCTGCAAGGGTAGGACCAAAGTCAGATTTAGAAGCCTCTGATGGGAACCATACAAAAAAAATCTGACAACAAAAGAAAACTGAAGCTAAAGATCTAGATCATCTTGCCATAAAATGTTGTCACTTGACTCTGTAACATATTCTTTATCAGTCATGAAATTTAATTCATAAACAGACAAGAACACACAGATTGCCAAAGATACAACATACATCTTTAAAACAAGCTGCTGAAAGATATGATTCAATTTTGAATCTTGTTGCCTTCAATAAGACCCTGTTGTCATCAAGATGGTTAATCCTTCTAGTAAACTCAGAATGAATGGAAAATTAAAGTTTCTTACAAGTACATAGCAAACCTTATGGCTGAAGTTATCCCTCTATTATCTCTTTTTCTTGTCTCTTCATTTGATTGATTTTTTATTCCTTCTCAATAAGATATGGTAGTTCAACTATCTTTCTTTAGTTAAGATTAATTATATTTACTAATTAGTTGAGACAAATAAATAATAATATATATAAATAAGGGTTTAATTAAACAATAATTAAATAGGTGGGATCTCTTGTGACTCCTATTTCAATTTCTTTTAATAGTCATCAAAAAATGAAGTATAAAACCCCAAACATTTGATTCAAACATCCTCCTTGTAACTCCCATTCTTATATTCAGGATCAAATATTTTAATATTAAAAAAATATAACATGACTATCTAAAAAAAAATGGCATTATATCCATGCTGTCCAAAACATTGTCTAAACATGTATTTGCTATCCAAAACATTGTCAAAATAAAAAGACTATCGTCAATAGAAAATAATATTAATCAACATTAAAAACCATATTTACTATGAGCACCATTTGGTCTATTTTCCTCTTTCGATCTTTCTATCGTATCCTTAGGCTAGTTGGAACCTTGAGGATGAATCTTGTTGATGACATGGGAACCATTTTCTTTGAGACGAAGATGAGAGGACATTGATTTAGAGGAATATTTGGATGACTTGGAGGGAGTGGCCACTCCTTTTCCTTTGTATGGCTCTGGCTTGGGAACATCAATTTTTATCCTTTTACTTGCATGAGAAGACTGTATGGATGAGACAACATGATCAACTTGGGCATTTGGGTTTTTTGGAGGTGGAGGAGGGGGTAATGGTAAAGAAAGAGTAGGCCAACTCTGGTGATGAGAAGTAGACTAATGGACAATCTCTTGCCAACCATCATTGGCAGGTGGCTCTGGATGCATATAAATGTGAGGGGGAACACATGTACGATTAAAGTTTTGATGTGGCTAGAAGGGAGGTATCTCAGGTCGGGGTTGGAGAATCCCATGGACAACTAGGTTAAAGAACCTACCTTGAAAGGGATGATTTAGTTCCTGTGGATCGACATAAAAATGTATCAAAAACCATGGCCTTCTATGACCCCTCTACCAATTTCCTATGACTCTATGAACACCTCTTCCACTGTTGCCCATGCTAACGAAGCTCATCCTAAAGAAATATTCCAAACATGTCATGAAAAAATCTTAACAATCCATGCATCAATACTCTACCTAAATAAAATCAAAATGTTGTCTCTATCATTCACCACAGAAGCACATAAAATCCATCCATCAATACCTTAACACTCAACAATCAATTTTCCATTTGAACAGGGAGTGGTAGGGATATTGGGAAGATGAAGGGGTTATAATGAGCGAAAAAGTGGTAGCATGGATGGGAAGCGACCAACGAATACTGTTCAAGCAAATGCATAAGTAACAAAAAATGTATCCATATCCAAATTTCCAACACCATTCATCAACTAGTCTTTCTTTTGTTATTAATCCTTTCTCTTTTCAAAAAAAAAAAAAGAAATTCATAATAATAGAACATGGAATGTTTAAAATGTATTTAGGAAGGTGAGGGGCATATAATGAGTGAAAAGTGGGGTAATGAAAGGGGAAAAAATATTATTGTTCTATTATATGCAATAATATCTATGGAAAATCGACATCAATATCAACTGCCATACTTCTCTCTGTTAATAATTCAAATCCAAGACAACGTGGTTTTTACAGTACACGATATAAAACCCCAGGAAACATTTGGGACTGTCAAAATTTACAACTTCATTTTTCCCTTCTCTTTATTTTATTAACATATCTTTTATATGAGACTGTTAACAGAGTCACAAAACAATTAAAAATAGGCTACAACCAATGAGCATGGGAGGATGAGAGAACAACATAAATCCATCGACCTACTTATATCACAACCTTCAATGCTTGATGTGTAATAGACTGGGTTAAAACCTCATATGAAACTAGTGCTCATTGTTTATTTTAATTTAACATCATATAACTTCAAAATCGATCAAGCCCCCATGGTTAAATAAAAAACGATCCAATACTTCACTCATATAACCTATCTTCCCCATTGTTGAGTTAATCACTATAACCCATATCAAGACCAAAGTTCGAATCTTATGAATTTCCATACACCGAATAAAAGAACCAAGGTCTAGGCATGAAAGGGTGAAACATTCATATTTGCAAAAAAAACCATTTAACCATTTATTTCCACAACATAAATTCCATATATCTCATATGGTGGACGTAGGGAAAATACGCCTATATATTCACAATAGTTGAAAGATAATTTAAAGAAGCTGTGAATATTTCAAAGACTCAGTAAAGGGTTATGGTGTTACGCAGAAAAAAGGCAACTTTTCTTTTATTTCTCAGAAAAAACCCTTGAATTTTAATGACCAGATATGAGTGAAACCAAAAAAATATTTTCCAACAGTCATAGCAACAGAAGTAACACTCATTCTGGGTG